>WIPJ01067648.1:313795-327427 GCA_018155075.1 Cassiopea andromeda | reverse complement strand
TAATTGTATATAATTTCAGTTTTCTTTTTCTTTGTCCCATCTTTCATTTCTTTTTAGTTTTCTTTTCTTTTTTTTGTCCCAGCTCACATTTTCTTTTTAGGTAAGGTCACGGGGTATTCATAATCTTTTGCTCCCAATGGCATCGTCTTTGTACTATTGTTGCGTAGCTTTAAGTATTGTAATGTATAATCTGTGATTTTTGTTTTTTTTTCATATAAAAATAATTTATTCTTGCTCCTATTACACAGTTTTTAATAAGAAACCTCTTTATAAAGAACCTAGTACTAGACAGTCTAAAATTTAAGAAAATTTCAGATCTACAAGGAAGCAGCTAATAAACTCTAGACAAGTAGCACATTGAAATTGTTGCCTGGTTCCACGTAAAGCTTTACCAAAACAATATGAATATGACATTCCTTTAGAATTTTACTCGTACTGACGCATTTTGTTTGTTATAGGACAAATAGTTTGATGCATTCACCTTCTGCGTACGCTTTTACAGCAATTTAGTTCTCTGAATTAAGAAACTTTTAGAACTAAAATGTGGCGAAAAATTAAGAAACTTGTAATACTAAGTCTTGGGCTAGGTATCTTATTAAAAGTGCGTGTGTAGCGGAGCCCCAATTGGCTTTAGCAGGCATCTTGGCTAAAATTTGCCAAGTGCACTGTGGCAATGTTCGCAAGCAAGAAGCGTCACGTTCAAAAGCTATACAGTATTGCCCCGCCACTAAGAAACTGAATTATGAAAAACTGCAGCCTACCAGATGACACAACATCCTCCCTGATATAAGAAACTACACGTTTTTTTATAAGTAAACCGTCATTTTGCCTGAGCCCCAATTTTCTTAACTTTTCCCGACATTGAGCCTGAGATTTTCTTAAATTTTTCTTAACTTTTATTAAAAAAATCTGGCTAAAATGGTTTACACTTTCGTTATTAACATTGTATATTTGAATTTGAATTCCATCTTTAACATTTTGAATGCAATAATGACGAAATATCGCTTTTTGGCCAATAAACACACTAAATTTTGGAAATTGAGCCTCGTGATTTTCTTAAGATTTTCTTAACCATTTGAGCCTCTTTTTCTTTCAAACTTTTTTCTTATAAAAAAGACGTGTAATCACCCTGAAATTTTAAATAGATTTCTTTAAATATTTTTGATTGGAAAAACTGTATTTTTCAAGCACTTCATACTACAAACTTGGAATTCGAATAGCCATTGCCTTACATTTGGTTTTGTGTAACCCATATAAAAACCAATTTTATGGTTTCTTTCAAAACATGCATGCACATTTGGTGAGTTTCTTGCTTTAAGTATAAAAAATTATCCAACCAGTTTTATTTTTTGTCCATTTATAGGAAACTAATCAGCCTGGTTTTAAAAAATGAGTTTCTTATTGGCGGGTGATACTGTACCTGCTTCCTTATGTACCTCCATCTTAGTTGTTAAGGGTAATGCAAGTGTGGTGCCATAGATGTGACAGTTTTGAATTCAGGAAAGCACTCCAAGTTCGTATTATCCGAACAGGTGTGTGTAGAAACAAGAACACAAGAGAACTTTCTATTAACTACTTTTGCAAATTCACACGCTTTTTGTGTATACAGTTATTTCAAACTCAGATTAAAGTAATTTTCAGCCATGAAAATCAAGATTAGTATATGAAAGAGATGGAAAAAGCACAGTTGATTTGAGAGAGTTCGAAAGCTTGTAATTGGAGAAGTGGTGCGATTATTTGGTACACAAGAGTAAAGCCTCCAAAGAACAATCATTGCATTCGATTGTTAGTTACATATTATTTGATTGTTATTTTCCTTTCTTCTGCTGTCTTCCCGTTGCTTAGTACCTCTGTTTTCCTTTCTAGTTATTGAATTGGATTAAAAGTGAGGGACTTCCATTCTTCCATCAGCAAAGTGATATTGGGGACTCAATGGGTCACGTTACTTCATTAGAAGCGCTCTTTAGGAATTTTCATTTATCAGCTGAGGTTTGTTTTCCATTATAATCTAGACTTGGATGGTCAGTTTACAACATGTAATCCTTATGCTGCAAGCGATATGCAAGCTTTAATTACATCTACTTATTATTTGACTCCCTCCTCAATTTTACCAGCTTACTGCCCCCGTTTAGTCAATACATTTAGATATTTAAGGTAGAATGTTTTTATTGATATTGTAGCTCAGCTAATAGTTAATGGTAACGCTTTATATAAATTTTCATTGTGTTTGTGTCGAATTGGTAAACATAGAAATTTTCTATTATCACATAGAAGGCGTGTGCATACTTATCATATACCATATGAGAAGCAATTCCCTAGTTAACAGTAAGCAGATGTACTATTTGAGTTTGAAATTGGAAAAGAAGAAATAGGAATGAAAAGGAAAACTGTGTAAAATTTTGTTGTTTGATGTAGGGAACAATGCAGCAGATCACAGATATGATTTCAATTGGTCAACGTTTAGTTGATTCAGTTGATTTAAATGATAACGAAACGTCTTGGATCAAAGAGAGGCTTGTTGAGTTGGAAGACAAACATGCTCAACTGCTGGCCAAGATCGAAGAAAGAAAGAAGACTTTAGCACAGGGAGTTGAATTTTTCACACATTCTGAACAGGTGAATGCCTTAGCAGTGGGAAAATTTAAGCAATAGCCATTATATCTATTACTTGGAAGTAGTTTGCTACAGTTCTCCAACGATGATTTGTAACTGTACATTTGTGAAACACGAAGCAAATATATAGACGTCTTCTATTTCCTGTCTTGTCTTCATTGGGCAGTTTTTTTGCTTTTTTGACATATTTATATTTTGCTTTGCCCATAGCAGTTTTTTCTTAACCGAATAATGGCCTAGTAGTGAGGTTGCCGCCTTACAACCAATAGGTCATGGGTTCAAGCCCAGACCGAGTCATACGAAAACCTTTGAAAATGGTGGGTAAATTAGATATACATGGCTAAAAGTAGATTAGTCCATGATGTGAACTAACCACTGACTGCACCAGCAGACATGTGGCTTTGGCAACATACAATGGGAGTGCCCTATGAGGCGTTGACTTGGGAAGGGAATTGATTTTTTGATTTTTGCAGTTCAGTTGTTGTGTCACTGAATAGAACTTTTTTCCGTAGCAATGTATTAGTTTCCTGTTATATATTCTGCCTTTGCCATGACGAATGGGAATATTATTTGACCTATCATGAGTCCCTGAAGTACTCCACATTGCATCTATGAAATTCTCATGTGTTCAAACCCTCCCAAATTTTGAAATGCCACCCTGTCTATTAATAAAGTGAGTGTTATTCGTCTTCGGTTTTGGTGATGTTGAAATGGGATTTTACTAGGGTGTCAAATTACAATGGATTTTGCCATTTTGAACTGCTTCATTGATTGATCATACTGAATCCCGTATACTCTCATATGTTCAAAGGTGCTGAGGACATCAAAATGTGTGGTAGGATGACCATTTCCATTGAGCATTGCCTTTATCTCCCCAGAGCCCACCAACTCTTATATAACAACTAAGTGGATAGCGAGCCAACATTTAGCCAAACCTCAAACCGTGCCTTGAACTGCAGACCTTCTGTAGAGAATATTGATGTTCTATGCACTACATTACTCTCCCGTATTGATCATGTACATTTTGCACAGGCTTCTGACTGGTCATTGCAGTGCCTCCGGTTCATCGCGCAGATGAACATGGAGGAGCTTCAGACTATGGAAGGTGCGCAGATGCTGAAAGAAAGTGTGGAAACATTTCTAAGAGATAATCCCAAACCTGAAGAGAAAGTGATGGCTCGAATGACCGAATTAGCTCATCATCTTGAAAGTGACAAGTTAAAAATGCAAGCTGGGCAGATCATTGGAAGATGCAGTGAAGTAGATGAAATGATTAAAAAGAAATTGAAGACGATCAATGGTGCTGAAAAGAGATTTCAAGTAGGCCTATTAGCCTTCTTTTGTGAGATCTTTAAGATTTTATTGATCCACTGCTCTCTATATACTCTCTTTTTTCTAAGTATCACATATTACGTTAGAGTATATCCCAAACAATTCCATGTAAATTTCCGTTTCACCTGTAAGTTCAATACCCTTGCATTGGCTATGATTCTTTTATTGACATTAAGAGCCCATTTCAGTGTGCCCATTTCATTGCACCATTGACATTGTATCTGTTCTTTGCAGCTGCTACCTTGCTTTTTCAGAGTGTACTAACTTCCGAAAGCAGTGAGACATCAAGCGGTATTGAGAAAGATGATGACCTTGCGACTGAATGTGGTGAAGATGCCAAAGAACAAGACGTTAGTATGGTTGGGCCAATGTTTAGTTGGAAAAATGATCCAGATAGGGATTATGACGAAAATGATGAAATTCTCGTTGCCTTTGATGCACGCATTACCCCAAAATTGAAAGAGTAAGATCATGCTTTTATACTTTTCGGTTTCTTAGCAATATGCTCTGTAAGTTAATAATTTCTTAGCTGTATACCTTCTTGCACTTCTATGTATATACTGATATTATATTTCATGCCGTTTAGACATGTTTTGATTGATGTAAAATGCTATTTTTATTTTGCCCTTTTAGTAGCCTGTCCAGTTGATAGTATGGCTGTCCATACCTTTTGATTTCACTATTCGGTTATTCGGTCTGATATTTATCGAATAATCGATTATTCGGTAATATGGGAGTAGTCGTAATTTTGGTTGATTCCACCATAGGCGTGGTCAGACATACAGTGTTTCTCTGGTAAAGTTTCTTAGGAGCGAAAACGATGCAGGAAAACTGTCTGTTCGGCCGCTGTGAAGTAGCATCATAAAGAGCCATTCGATTGATTATTGACATAGTAACAGCGAGATTGTTTGCACAACCAGAAAATTGAATTTTTCGGCACTAATCGGATAATCAGTTTTATGTGACTACACCCTAATAGTCGAAGAAGTCTACTAATTGGATAATCGAATAATCGAAGAATTTGACTCCTACCGATTATTCAAATAATTTGACTCCTCCCGAATAATAGGTCAGAGAATCCACTGACCGAATACTAAAACTGATAACCGAATATCGAATAACGAATAGTCAGTCTTTGTTGGACAGCCCTAGTAGATAGTGTTCTATGAAAAGCAATTTGGTTTGATATGCGCTCATTCTAACAAATAAGATAAGTAAATCGATTTTGCTCCTAGGAAGTTACGATTCATTGCAGAAGAGCTGAATACTACTGAGAAAGATTATGTTGCTTCTCTTAAATACATCATTACGGTACCAATTGAGTCATTTTTTCTCATATGTTCGTTATACCTAGAAAAATATTATAGAACTTAGTCAATTAAGTGTTTTTGTGTGATTGGTTCTTCATAGTAAATTAAATTGTTGTGTATTTTGGAGCAGTCCACATTACATGTGAATTTAAAGTGCGTACTTGTTTGTTTATACCGTAAAATCCCCAATATAAGCCCCCGAATATAAGCTCCCTAGAAAACAGTCACCCAGTAAATTAAGCCAAATATCTTTCTGAATATAAGCCCTTACTTACATTTGGGATTGTATGTGTAGAGTTAGGTTGAATGAACATGGACCAGAGCCTATGTAGAATCTCTGCATTTACTTTTGTCTTTTTATGAAGTTTTACGCATTAAAGGTTGTTATTAATCTCTCTGATTGGACACCAAATGGTGATTATTTTGGCAAACACAAGTCATTTGTTGACCCAAAAGATCTTCCAAACATGGTCCCCTCCCCCGCATATAAACCCACCAAAAAATGCTTACGAGCCTCTATAAGCCCAGGGCTTATTTTCTGGATTTTACGGTATCTTAAATGCTGATTTCCTTTCAGTTGACTCTATAATTTACACTCTGATTTTTAGAAGAACAATTTTATAGTAACATGAGCCTGAAATTTGGTAGAAAATAAAGAACAAATTAAGAACAAGGCTCAGGCTGAAGCCTTGTCATAAAATGAAAAACGGTGCAAAAGTTTTCCACTAGCAAATGGACATGAAACGTCCTTTCCTTGTCAACTTGAGAAGAATTAACAGCCTTGACACTTCTTCTTTAATTTTCACAAATTGATTGCTCCTTGCGAAACTAGATACTGTGCTACCATTGTCTAATCATAATTTTTTATAAATATTTTTCAATAAAGAACATTAATATGCAAGGTATACCATCTTGGTTGTAGCATTTAGCACTAAATCAATCAAAACATCCAATGTTGTCTTGTATATTGTCTTTCTATATATTTCTCAAAAATTTTAGAAAGATTAAAAACACCCAGCCTAAACCTCAATTTTACTGATTTTTATAAAAGAAGAGAATGTAAACTAGCGTTTACGCTATATGTAAACCATTTTTCACTTTAAATAGTTTGCTTACTTAGATCAGCTAGTGTTTGCATTAAATAGCTTTTCTTTATAATTACGTATTTAATTTTCGGTCGTCAGAATTTAAGAAATCTTCCTACTAAACCTGATTCTTTTTACAGAATTATGTTCCTGAGATGGATAAACGTTCACTCCCACCTACACTTGCTGGAAAGAAAAATATATTGTTTGGGAATATTGAAAGGATTTATGATTTTCATCAAAGGTAGATTTGAGCCTTTTTATCCAGTTTTGTTTTGTCATTCATATTTCTCATTTAGGCCAACCATGGCCTCGGTTTTATTGTCTCAGATTGTAAATACTCTCTATAGCGGTGATTCTCAACGGGGGCGATATCGCCCCCAAAGGGGCGTTTTGAGAATTTAGGGGGGCGTTTTGAGAAGGTATGATATAATATATTTGCTTATGAAACTGATGAAAGAATGTATATTTCGAGAGGAGGGGGGCGTTTTAAAAAAATTCGTTGAATTGGGGGGCGGTTAGATCAAAAAGGTTGAGAAGCACTACTCTATAGCATACACCTGCGACTAACGTTTTTTCTAAAAATTTAGAAATAGTACATAACAAGAAAACATATTCACAAAGACGATACCAGGGAGTATGATAAGGATGGCTACCTTTAATGGCCTTTGACACATAGTAATACAGATACAAATAGCAGTGCAGATGCCAGAGAATATACCAATGATCGACTTTGGTAGCCATGAACTTAGACATTCATATTCCTCTGAATTCTGATTTATTTTTCTTCTTTGTAATAGGTATTTTTCCCAAGAGCTGGAGAATTACTTACATACACCGTTACAAGTTGGGAAATGTTTTCTAAGATGGGTATGACAATTATCAAATCTCTGAAATTTCAATAGAAGATTTCAGATATTTTACGCACAAAAATCTGCATCGCTATGACTAAAGTTTGTTACTTCTAGAAAAACTTCTATCCACACATCTTGGCAATTTCAAAGTCTCTAGTTTGCTTACTATTTGTATTGATGTGTGATAGATTTATTGTGTTTTCTTTCATTTTCTTGTCGTTAATGCTTGCTTTAGCTTTCGTTTGATACTGCGAAGAATTTCAGCTAGATTTGATCTTGCTTATAATTTGCCGTAGGAAAGACAATTCTATTTGTATGCATTATATAATAAAAATAAGCCAAAAAGTGATCAGTTATTGGATGATTTTGGCAACTCTTATTTTGCTGTAAGTACACATCTTAATAAACCCATATCTGTTGTTGTCTTCACATTATTTCTTCATCGAATGCACGTATGCTATGCACTAGTTACGGTTGAAGCTACTTATTTCCATTTAATATTCACACGCCCATATACACACCAAGCAAGTATGATCAAGATATAGGCTGAAAAGTATAGTTACTGCCTGATTGGAGCATTTTTGTAGGGTCGTTAGGCCATTCTGAGATGACATAACGTGACATCCACGGAGAAAATTTTGAGGTCAAAAGGCTAAAATGTTAATAGAACACCCGAAAGCAAACACCAAAATATCTTTTCAGGTGAAATTCAGTGCGCAGAGCTAAAAATTTACAAAACAGCTTTTCGGTCAGTCAAACCTATTTTTAGCGGGTTTTAGTGTCACGTCACGTACGTAACATGGAACAAATTACATCATCCTTGCAGTATATTGTCTATTGCGATTTCTCAGAATTGCTAAGAGATCATCTTCATCATCCTTAGTCAGCAATGATAAGGAATTTGGCTATACTAATAGATGAAGTTTCAAAGCGACATCACTAATTTAGCTAATTTCATAAGTTTATAGAACAATATGGCAATATGTCTCGTGACGTACGTTATGCATAGCGGATGTAGTTTTATAAGCAATCTTAATCAAACACAAATTTTTAAATTTCGGACAGCATTTGTCAGCTGTGCTATCAACTTTCACAACATTTTATTTTCATCAATACTATGATGATTTCATGTATGTCCTTGGCTAGAGAGCTGTTTTTACGCTTGAGGTTGACATGTCAGGAGAATGGCCTTGTTATGCTTACAGATGCGAATTATTATATGGGATTTGCAATTCTATTTACAATGATCTTACACTTTTTATTTAACATGGTCTTGTACTTCATATTTACATTGGTCTTGCAATTCTATTTACAATGATCTTACACTTTTTATTTACCATGGTCTTGTACTTCATATTTGCATTGGTCTTGCAATTCTATTTACAATAATCTTACACTTTTTATTTACAATGGTCTTGTATTTCATATTTACATTGGTCTTACAATTCTATTTTGCATTTCTATTTACAATGATCTTACACTTTTTATTTACAATGGTCTTGTATTTCATATTTACATTGGTCTTGCAATTCTATTTATAATGATCTTACACTTTTTATTTACAATGGTCTTATATTTCTTATTTACATTGCTCTAACATTTCTATTGAAAAGCCAAGCTCACCCCTATGCTTTCTTGTCGATCTGACTAGAGTCCACAATTGTTCTTGCAATGGTATTGCTCATGCCGATGCTTTGTTTAATATTGAATATCAAACTACCCATCAGTGTGCGCTTGTTATTTTTTTGTTCCCGTTTTAGACGAAGCAAAACGAATTGAAAGATAAGCTTAACCTATCAAGCTACCTAATCAAACCAGTGCAAAGACTAGGAAAATATGCCTTATTACTTAAGGTAAGTTAGTAGTTGCTCGTAGCTTTTCCTCCTTACAATGCTGTATATCAGTCTTTTTGTGTTTTTTGTTTTTGTCCTTTTTGTTGTGACATCAGTCTTTGTATTATGTGAAAGAAGAATATGATTTGTTTTTATCCTGGGAGATTTGTTTACGCTACAAAGGATACAGAGGTAGACAAGTAACCAAATAAACATATGATTCGGTGGAAATAGTAGTAGCATTTTGACTGTGAATATTCACCATTAATAGTCAGGCAGTGATAGGCCTATCATTACATGTTATAAATTCCAGAGCATGCGCAGCTACTGCCTGACTATTTACTCCTGCATCTGTTCTTGTAATATTCATTGAACTGTATATAAAACGACTGGAACGAGAACTCTATTGTTGTCGAGCGTACCAAAAATTTTGGCCTGAAGCCTTGTGCTGTACTTACAGGATTTAGCCATAACATGTCAACATGTCAAGTGGTACATCTTTCAGCTGCACAAGCACGCAAAATGCAACTAGATTCATGCCATATGCCAGCAAAGAAGTAAATTGTTCTATTTATGATGATAATCTTAGAGGATATGGCATTTTTCCACAATCCTAAAACTCTGATGCGGCGATGTTATTATTGCATCTCTGTCAATATTTTTATGACTAAGGTTCAGGCATTTCTGTAAACTTTACACACAAAACAGCATCAGTCATATGCTAAATTGGATTTCTAGGAAGAGCATAATAGATACCTGTACCGAAGAGAGCTGCTCAGTGGGCCTATCTTCTCTTTCGAAGAGAATCGAGAAGAAATGAACAACCAATAAATGCTTAATGAGGCTTCGTTCATAGCTTTAGCAGGTAGATATTTCACTCACTGAGTATAAAAGGTAGCCTTAATTTCAACATTCGCTGTCAAATTTACGTAGGAATCCATGTGCGTACAGGGCCCCATGGACAAAATGCAATCAATTTCTTGACCTATAGCCTGCTAGATCTCAGTAGTGAGCAGGTAACGTCGCAAACAAGCATGGGGATACTCAATAGCATCGCTCTATAGTATTACATTGTAAGTTTCTCTAGATGAAATTCATCTTTTCCGTTGAAATTCTTGTTATTTTCTTCTCTGTTCTCTGTTCGTACTTTCCCCTACACTGCCTGTACGATGAGTTGGTACAATGGTTGCGCCCATTGTTGTGAATTCTGACCACACTTCCGCTTAGTGTTGAACAAAAGAGTTCTCGTTCCATTGTTTTATATATAGTTCAATGGTAATATTTTATCTGTTAAAGTTTTTCGCCCACTTACTATCAATGTATCAATCAATTGATCGTTTCTATCAATGTTAGGACATTGCCAAATGCATTTCAAGTGATGACCCGCGGTTTACAGAGCTACTGGTTAGTATTTGGTATCTTAGCGTACGTTCAAATGCTACTTTCTGTCTGCCCAGCCTGTATCAAATTGATTTTTAATGTCAGTAATACAATATTAAGCCTATTGAAAGTTGAGCAATAGAATAAAGTTGTAGGGGTGGCTTTATGAAATTGGAATTATTTCGTGTATTGATAAACGCATGCTGGCGTGAAAACAGTAACTGCTGATTATTCTTGGTGTGCACTGTCGTTTATTTTTCTTCGTGTAGAATGCTCCTAAAGCAGTTATCTGAATGGCCTGTCAGCATGTTGATGTGCCATTCTATCAGGGTGTTAGGCATTCTATCAGGGTATTAGCCTTTTTTGGTCAGATTTCTTTGCTGCAGGCTTTTCTATTAGTATTACCATTTGGATTCCCTCTAGGCTGCTCAAGATATGATAAAGTTCCAGCTGAGACATGGAAACGATTTGCTTGCAATGGACTCGATAAGAGATTGCGATGTATGTTTCTTAAGCATTGTTCCTTTTGATTTTAGCTTCCAGTAGTGGTACAATCAATAGTTTGCATATTTGGTGCTCAAGTGAGATTCAGCTACCCATAGTCTCAAACTTCTTGGACTTGATCTCCACAGAGCACGTTAAGACGTTATCATTACGTACATCTTTTTCTTACTTAGGTAAATCTTCGATCTCAAGGGTGCTTGTTGAGACAGGTATGCATAAGACACATTACCGTCATTGTTTCATTCTTTGTTTATTTGTTCTTCCAGATAGTATTCTTTTTCATTTGCATGATGTATTTTTATGAAAGTTCTCTGTAGGAGGATACTAACTACTATGTTCTTAAGTTCCAACGAAGCTTCCTTGCATATGATTGCTTAAAGGTATCCTTTGGGAAGCTTCGACTTAGTCAAGAGCACTCTTTGAGCTAGTTCTAAACATCTGAAGTTTCTTTTAGTGGAACTCAGCAAATTCCAGTGCTTTTTTTCAAAGTAAAGCGAAAGCTCTTGATTTGCAGATTTAGATTTGTCATTGGCAATAACGAGTGCTAATTGTATTTTTTATGGAACATGCCACATGTTGACGACCCTTGAGTTTTTCTTGCATTATTGATGTCATTATTACATATTGCACTAACTATACTATCTTCATGGACTTCTTTCATTAATTTTCCTGTTTTACCTCACCATTGGTATCATATTCTTAGTCTTTTCTTGCCTTTTCATTCAAGGCAGACTTCATCGTTTTCAATAACAAAAAGAAGCAAATGCGAAAAGTATTCCTATTTGAAGATCTCGTCCTTTTTTCAAAAGCAAAGAAACAGGCTGTTCAAGGGGATTGTTTCGTATATAAAGACTCTCTGAAGGTTACTTTCAATTTCTTTCTACATTTTTCTATCGACTCTCTGAATTTGCTGCAGTTGATACAGAGTTTTTTTAGGATTATGAGTTTAGACTATTGCTAGCTTTGCCATCATGAGCATTATTGTTACATAAACAGTATGAATTTTGACAAAATTTTGACTCTCTGTGCCAGTGGCGGACACTACGACAATTTTCGGGGGGGAGGACTCTCGTGAAAACCAAGGCGTATGCTAAGACTTATACCACTACTAATGACTCTTCATCATATTTTTGCAAGTCTAAAATTATTGGGGGACGATCACTCCCTGGCCCCCCAAACGTCCACCGCTGCTCTTTACTTCAAGCCCTCATACATTTCATTATGTAGCAGACTACCTGCATGCTAGATTTGCTACAAAAACAAATGCATATTATCATCGTCATGCCTGTAGTTCCTTTGGGATGGATTTCATATGACTTTCTCTTCATAGATTTCAGATGTAGGACTAACAGAGAACATTGGTGACAAAGGTTTGAGGTTTGAGATTTGGTACAGACGATGGAGGAAATCAAAGAAAGCAGAGTCATACATTTTACAGGTGAGGTTTTTTTGAAGTTCTTGTTTTCCCTGAATACTGAATATGCTTTCAACATATTGTTCGCATTATCATATAGGCTGTGCTTGATAACACCAGGTATTGCATGGTTAAAAATCATTCTTCAGCAATGATGGATGGTTGTCATCTTTTTTGTCACCTTGTTTTTTCTATATATTCTATATTATTTTTCACATTTTTGTATTAGTCGATTAGATTTGGTTACTTTTACCAATCTTTAGCTGGTTTACTTCAGGGCATATACATTGTTTAGATTATATTCAGAGTATTAAAACAGTTGCTACAGAAAGGAATCTATACCATTCACAATTTGATAAAATAATTACTTGACTTTAATAAGTTTTCTTTTATAATGCTTTCTTTTATTATGTATGTTTCTCAATTTACGATGCTCTCCAATTTATCATCAAAACATGTTCCATTTTGCTTTTGAAAGGCACCAAGCAAGGAAGTGAAAAATGCTTGGGTAATGGATATCAGAAAGCTGCTTTTGAATGATCGCCAGAGGAGTAAAGGTGATAGTACACTCTTTAGTGATTGAAAATATCTTAGGAAAATCAACTCCCAAATGTGCATCTTGCACGAATTTTGGTTTTCTGCCAGATATCAGAACTACATGATAATTTTCTGTATGATTGGTAAATTGAAAATTTGAATGATTGACAGACAAACTGGCTGGCTGACTGCTGACTCATTGGCTGGCAGAGCGAATGGCTCATTCACTCACTTACTGGCCCACTCACTTACTCACTTATTCATTAACTAGCTCATTCACTCACTACCTCACTCCCTTATTCATTCATATATTCACTCACCCAATCACTCACGCAATCACTCAATCACTCAATCACTCACTCAATCACCCACACAATCACTCACCTGCTCATGCACTCACTGACTCATGCACTCACAGACTCACCCATTAACTCACGCTCTCATTTATGCAGTGGCTTACTCCCTGACTCACACTTTGACTCACTCCCTAACTCACTCTTTGACTCACTCCCTAACTCACTCATCGACGCACTCACTGACTCACTGAGATTTTTTATATATTTTATGTTTTGTGATTTTGATATACTTTGTCAACGAAAGTATCCATGAATGAGTCAACCTTTTACATTTTAGATTATTTTCATTCCGAGATAACCACTGGAATAAGTATTGAAAGCCAGCCCTCAGGACTTTACACAGATAATGCTATTCCTGCTTACCAAACACATGGTCATACTATTCGCTCGAGAGTAGAGACTCGATACAAGAGTG
>WIPJ01067648.1:266050-293204 GCA_018155075.1 Cassiopea andromeda | reverse complement strand
TACATACATAATTTATGTATGTATATATATATATACATATATATGTATATATATATATATATTTGTATGTATATATTATATTACATTATGTGTTATGTAATAATTCCTTTTATTATATACATATATAGTGTGCTATAATTATTATAACATGCTAATGTAGCATAAAGAATTGCACTAAATATAATAAGCGCATAATGGACTTCATCTCGTGGAATTACTACTGGTTGTGCGATCGCTACATCCTGCAATTGTGGATCTTAAAATTTCAAAACAAAGTGAGAGATTTTTATCTACCGTACTCTACAAAAAACAGCAAAATTTTGAAGATCTAGCTGTGGTGAGTGCTCAGCTAGGTAGCGAGACAGAAATATTAAAGAATTGAACCCTATCAATATTTTGTATCGATCACTGGTGCTTTTTGTCAATGAATTGACTAGATCCCGTGCTTTATAGCTCCAGTCGTATTTCGGTAGTTTCATACCTATGTTGAGTTTAGTAAAACCATAATTCACACATAAACACTTGTGAACCTCATACCTTGTCAATAGTTTTCCCATTGAGATTCGTGTGGAGAACCTCTACGCAGTCTTGCTTTCCTTCAAGATCTCACAACAGTTGCAAGCAACTTATATGTACTTTATCGGAAGCAATTTAATAGGCACTTCGTTTTTCTTAAAATAGCTTTAAACTCATTTCTAAATACCGGATTAAAAACTGCATAAATGTATGGATTACACAAGGAGTTAGAATAATGCAAGAATTTAGCAGCAGTGCCTAGTATCACTTTTGAATCGTAAACTTTGCTTCCAAAGGTGGTATAATCAGGATATATGATGTTGATTGCGATTAGTGGTATCCAGCATATTAAGAAAAACACTATTAAACAAAGCAGGGTCTTTATCATTCTTACTTCCATTGTACTAAAACCAGAGCCATTCACTTCAGATCCATCTCCTGTCCGAACGTTTGAAATTTGAGTGTTACGATTACGAATGAAGAAGAAGATAGCTGCATAGCAACTTATGATGAACACAAGGGGAACTAAGACAAGAACGGCCAGTATAGGAATAATGTTGTCAATATGATTCGGTATTGCATATGAAAGAGCTGTTAGAACAGCTGGAACTGTTGAAAATATCCAAGGCAAACATAGGATCTTCATTGCAATATTTCTCCGTGTCATCTTTGCTCGATGAAATAGTGGCTTTGAGACAGATACAGCTCTATCAAATGCCATAATGCAAAGATGAAGGATTGAGCATGTACTTAAAAACACTTCTATTACGTTCAACGATTGGTAAATTATATATATTGGTGCAGAGCTATCGATAGAGTTTGTCACCTTGCCCTCTGTTGGTCCTGCCTTCCATGTTGAAACTTGACTGGATGAAACAGTAAATATTTGCAATGATATGTAGAAAGACACGCAGACAGTACTTATAAAAATGTCTGTGATGGCCAACGAGAATATGTAATACTTGATAGCATTTTGTGAAATTCTAAACCCTCTTATTCTGAGTGTTGCAATACACACTATCATATTGGAGACTGTCGAACTAAAACCAAGAATGAAGAATAGAGTTATCCATATGCTCTCAATTTCAGCCATATTGCATTGTAAATCCCTTCCTTTAGGTGTATAGTTCTCTTTTATTTCTGAACAATAGACCACTAAGCGTTTGCCCAATAGAATATCTTTGTATTGTCGTTGCTACATGTCAATTAACAACTACACAAGCTATCTTCAATGAATATCCAGTGCATCGGGTGCTTGCAGGACTTTTCTTCAATTTGCGCTTTTAACTTTTTCTAGGACTAGCACTACCAAAATCGAAACATATGCAGCCAAATGTGAAGCAGCTTTAAGTAATTTCAAACAATTTGTATTGTCCAATAGAAGCATGTGTGATCACGTCATCGTTCTTGAAATCCGAAAGAAACCTTCAATTTGTTCACACAATGCACGACAGTCTGCTTCTCGTGGTGTTTATGGTATTTTGAACGAATATTACATAATGACACATTTGATATGCACCCTTGATTCATTGTCGGTAACACCTGCTGCACAACTCTAGGAAGATTATTGCATCTTCAATCGAACAACAAAATTGAATAGATGTTCCACATGTTATGTTTGCAATATTATACTTCATTGAATGATTCGTCAAAAGCTTAGCAATCACCGTTGCTTTTTGGCTAAAAGTTCATGTCTTATACGAAAGCTAAAATATATATTGAAAAATGCGCACCAAGAAAAGCAAAAGTGCCAATTCATGAAATACAAGATCAACAATGACTACCAAAAATATGCAATCTTGCAGACTAGACCATGATTATATGATGCAGTTCGCAAGGACTCATATGTTACTTAAAATTATATCATTTCTCAGTATTGATCTCAAGTTTTTCAAGAATTTCAGCTGCATATAGAAGTTTTAATTCATTCATTCACTTTTTAGAAAACCATCACTCCCATTGTGCCGATTGTGTTTTGAGCTATTTAATGCACAATAATTTAGAGCCTTGGCCTTTCTTACTCTTCTTGAATTTAACCGATTGCAGTTAAATATTTCCCATTGCGCTTTGTACCTTTAAGTTCGAACACTAACGCCCACATTAAGCACCTGTTTACTTAAAACATATAAGTACGTTTTGATCTCGATTTTTCAATGCTTACAGATAGTTGATTCGAATTTTGTTAATATTTCATATCCATTCAATTTTCCACCTGATTTTCAATATCGCATCTCTCTTTGTCAACGTGGCAACAAGCAAAGAGACACTAGCACTTAAATGTTATCAATATTTGCTACTTTTCAACGACAGAAATCTTTAATTGATGCTGTATATAATGGTGGCTGGTTTCAAGTTATAACATGTCAAACAGATACAAGTTTTTTACATTAGAAAACTATTCTTTTGCATGAGCTTCGATTTTCTTAAATTTCCCTATAGTTAAGGTTGAGGTTTTCATAATATTTTCTTAACTTTTTCTTGAATATGCTGACTTGTGCAGGTTGCCATATCTTGTTAACCTTGCAAACTCGACCTTTGTATTCAATCTTTCACATTTCAAATTTAAGAATGAAGTAATATCGATTTTTGGCAAGCGAAAAACTGAATTTGAAAGTTAGGACTTCTTAAAATTTTCTTACGATTTTGGCATTTTAAGCCTAATTTTCTAACAAACATTTTTCTTACAAAAAAAACATGTATCGGAGCTTTCTTGGACAAAAAGTAATCTGGGGAAATTGGGGGGCTACGTCCTAAAATTACAACTCGATTTGGCAGCCATACCCATTCAACACCTTACTAAAAAGCTCCCTCACCCCAAACCTAACATTTTCTCATCAACTTTAGTCTAAGTAAAGTAAAGGTAGTCTCGTATACTTTCGTACGTAAAAGAGTGCCTGGTATAGAGGACACTTATCCTGAGTCATCGGCATGTGAGGCAGGGTGGCCAGTTCCTTTCCTCGCCGCCTTTATCTCCCCAGTGTTCCCACTGGGTACCCATTTGCTGCTGGGTGAACAGGGAGCGAGCGTTCAGTCAGGGTATCGAGTCGGGCTTGAACTGTAGACCTTCCACATGGGAGGTATGCGCTCTAACAACTATGTTACCTCGCTCATCAACTTTAGACAAATAAGCCAATTAATCCTGGCAAGAAGCGGGGTAGGTTGGAACACGTCCTGCTGTCGCTGCGCTTCCATCAGCAAAAGATTTTGAAAAGTCTTCAAACGGTTCTTTTTATGCGACTGAATAGTAGATATTTATGCAGGGTATTTAAGTCATTCGAAACAAGGATGAATTTCAGCACATCATTTGAGATAGTTTCAGGGAAGAAATAAGCTTAATACATAGTTCTACAACAAGTGAGAATTAGCACCAAAAAGATAGTGGCAGTACAAAGGAAAGCATAGTGTTGTTGACAATGAATTATAGCAAAGTCACTATGTGAGATAGTTTTAGGGAAGAAATAGGTTTGATACATAGTTCTACAGCAAGAGAGAATTAGTGCCAAAAAGAAAATGGCATTACAAAGGAAGCCATAGTATTGTTGACTATGAATTATAGCGACATCCTAACAAATATAGTTTTATAAAGTCTTTTAATGGTAAAAAAGCAACACTATTTGTACACTGTGGTGTCTCCGATTTAGGCTAGGGTCAAGACAGCCCCTAAGGGCCCCCGGCGAGCTTTTGCGGCAGAAAGAGGCCCCTCAGCTATATTCATGAGACAAATTTTTTTCTATTATTTGAGGTGCAAATAGGCTGAGGCCCGAAGTGTCTCTTTTACACCACTATTCGTACATACAATATATAAATATGCAAGGTGAGATAGACTGAATAATTTGGAAACCATGTTACTCTGGTTATCATTGTCATTTTCTTTGTTTCTCTTCTTGGTACATAGAGGCTTGTGGAATTTTTCCGAAAGCCAACCACAAAACAATAAATAGAAGCTTGATATCTACAGGCAAGAAGAGCTTGTACACCTCTTGTATTGATTTAAACCTCTTGTGTTGATTTAAATAAAATGCATCGATATGGTGATAACTTTCCTTTGGATAAATATACCTGCAGTTGAGATAGCATTGTGCATTCTTTGATGATAGTTAGTGAAGCAGACGTCTCCAGGGATATAGCTAAACATTGGCATCGTAAATGTTTGCACATGTGACCGTTAGATAAAAAATTTAATGGTCTATTGAATCATGTCTAAGTTGTGCAAGCAGCTTTTTTCAGTCTTTGTTTTCATGCATCCACACTTAACACAATCAACTGGAGGTTGTACAAGTTAATTAGCAGAAGTCAACCAGAGTGCTAATTTCGCAATTCTAGAACGATAATTATACTAGCTTGTGTGCTTTATTGATGTATGCCGAAAAATTACATCAACAACATGCAATGCATAGGGGAGGCCAACCAATGAGAGGCTAAGAGCCACAGCCTTTATTGTGATGCTGCAAAGAGCCATACCAAACTCATGTCACCCCCATAGAAATTATGAGCCAGTTTTCACTGCACAAACTAACCCAGGTTCGCCTCGGTTCGCCCCAAGTTTTCCGATGTAGACCGACCTAACCTCGGTTCGCCCTACGTTAGATCCAGCCATGGTTTGGAGGTGGGTTCGACCTGGGGAAAAAACCTAGGTTATTTGCAGTGTAAATTGAACTTGGGGCAAACCCGGGTTTGCGCAATACAATATACATGAGCAATGCAACGAAGGAGTGTGAATAATGCTGCTAAAGAAAGTACAAAGGCTTCAGCGTCGCCATCCATAGCACTTTTTTCTTGATTGCGAAGCATTCTTCCTAAACTGATAAAGCATGAGGAACAACTCTCTTACGAGAGGCGCCTTTATTCTATAGTGAAGTTCACAATAATTTGATCTGTTGTCATTCGCTATTTTTAACGGTTTCTCTCACATCAAACTGTGATTGCTTTTACCTCTGCGCGTGCGTCACACACACTTAACCCAAGTTCGCCCCGACTTTCAATTTACATTGACGCAAAAGAAAATCCGGTGTAAATTCAACCTGGGCGAACCCAGTTTAGACTTAACCCAGGGCGAACCTAGGTTCGTTGTGCCATGTAAATTGGCTATATTTCTATGATCACTCCCAATATTTCCTCTCACACGAGAATATCTTATTGAACACAAGTGAAATAAACATATATAAGAAACACACACAATATGAATGTAAGAGCCGCATGAAGCCAGGTGATTAGCCGCAAGCGGCTTGCGAGTCACGGACTACCCAACCCTTGGAATAGAATGTCATATAAAATTGCTAGTACTGTGGCTCAAATGATTGTTTTTGATTGTGCTTTTGCAATGCCAAATATGTGGACTCACTTTACACTATAATGCCAATAGCTTCCAACTGTAAACTAGAAGCTTCATAAATTTTCAGAGTGCTAATACTGTTACATATAAGTTGATTCTTAGAGAAGCTTGCCATTAGGTGTTATGCTCAAAGACACAAAACCAAGGATACAACTGCAATCATTTATTAATAATTTGCTGGCATTTAGCATAATGAGAATTTTAATAAATAGGAGTTAGTCAGTTGCCGTATTTCCTCTGAAGAAACCGAACTTCACGATGCAGTGCTCATTAAGCCTGGTTTACATATAATTGTTAGGATCGTTTTGGTCGCTGTCAATGACTTTAGCGACTGGTAATGTTATGGCTGAAGCTATTGTTTCCACACAATCGCTCCTGGATCCCTGGAATAGAGCACATTCCTATCCCAGCGATCATGACTTTCGTGGTCGCTGGGATCGTTTGTACGTATTTCCATTAAATCGCTGGGATCGCTGAAATCACTTAAGTCGTTCACAACGATCCAAATGATCGTAGCGACTATAGGGACACCAAGCTTTAGATGGCGGCGCTCATCAGAAGGCGGTTGCTTTACAACCAATTCGACGGAGGCGGGCTGATGTTGGTGCATGCGTAGTAAGTTCAGATGTGGACTCCCCTTCGGCTACCGCTAATTGAGAAGTTCAAATGGTTTGAACTTTTCCATCGGTCGATAACCACCTTCCAAGCATGCATCAACGTCCCGCCGAATCGGTGCATTCGTTTAAGTGGACACTGTCCTTTACACATTATTTTCTTTTCCCAAACAAGAGTAGCAAAGACTGTGTGAAAAATGTTTTAAGTTCAAAAAAGATGAGTTCACTTTATAAAGAATTCAGAGAATTTCAATATCACTGTCTCCACCATAGTAGCCGTTAATGACATGAATATTTTGTAGCTTTTCCAGACCTCAGACTCAAAATCTGAAAAGTATTACCACAAAGTTGATATTCATCCAGTGCCTCCGTTGCCAAATTCATTATAGCAGCACCAGTCGAAGAGGATGAATCATTTTTATAGCAACGTATTTGCCTATTCTCTTTTGCATTTATGATTAAGTTTAAAGCACTTGCTTTGAAGGATATGAAAGCAGTCTCACTGCTCAAAGAGTCATCGCTTCTCTATGTCAGTTTTTACAAGATTTCACCGGGAAGGAGGTTGCCGATTCCCACTTCTGTAAGCAGTTTTCATCTTTGCTACATTACACTACATCTCATTTCATTTAGTTAGAAATAGTAGGGAGGTTTGGATCCAGTACGTGTACGTGTACGAGTACGAGTACGAGTTCACCCCCCGCGTAGCTCAACATTCATACTCGTACTCGTACTGCAACCGACGCAGTTGAAAAATCGTACTCGTACTCGTACTGCAATCGGTTGCGCGGTTGAAACTCGTACTCGTACTCGTACTGGATCTAAACCTCCTTAGTGGCCCAATCAGCCCCGCCGATTTGCAATGGGCCGTCCATTATCTTTAACTAAAGGAGACAAGAAGCACCACTGTTGTATATAATATTATTCCTTATTTGGTCGTTCTTGAAAAATGGCGTTTGTTAGAGGGCAGTGTTCTTTACAAATGTTTGGCTAGAAGTAAAGCATTCTTTAGAGGACTACGCTTAACAGAGGGATGTGACATTCTTGCCGATTGTGACATTAATAGACCTTTATCTAAATAGCACACAAAAAACTAGTGCTTTTGTTTCATTCACACAAGAAACAACATTATTAGTATAACAACGATGAATAATATAACTTAGAATAGAAGATGATTAAACCTGTGCTTATGTGTATCGAGTTTTTCACCATTCTTGGAATAATCTCGAATTACTTGGAATGCTATGTGGCAGCCAGAATTCAAGCCGTAAATGAAGCCTTACGTTGTAATTTATTCATGTTGTCCATCACTGGTTTCCTTATCAGCTCTGTTTACTTGTCTTTCTACATATCACTGCAAATATTCCTGTTTTAATTCAATCAAGTAATTACAATGTGACCATAAGCTTGGGGGACAGGGGGCTGCAGCCCCCTAAGTTGAGCAGAAATCCGTTTCACTCGGGCAAAGTTTCTGAAAGAACAATAGGAAATTCGGGCAATTTTTCTGCATGCTCTTCAGCTCTATTTGATATTTCAGGCAGAAAGCTTACAGCCCGCTCAAAATTTGACGTCCTCCTGCGCCCATGAATGTGACGCCATCCTACTGCTCATGGGCTCATTTGTGCACAAGCAATATCCTGGAATTATTTGGAGCTCTCTTCTTACCATCGATTTGCACCATATACTAATCGCAAACACTTTGAAAGTTCTTAAAGTGCATGCTCTAGCTTTCTACGCAACTACAAAAACATTTTATAATTAGCGAAGAAAACATAAATTTGTTAACAGGAAAGTTTCTTTGGCTCTGTAATAAAAATTTCTTAGATTCTTCATTATTTCAGTGTCAAAAAGTTCTGAGTTGAGTTAAATGTTTTGCGCATTTACATTATGCACAAGGATAGTGCAAAGACTTTCTCACGAATTTTCGACTTTCTTAGGCCTCGAGAAACCAACACTAAACGTTTTCAACTTTTTGAGCAGTTTCCTATAAAAAAACTAGTCAAAAGTCCTATATGATCCCTTTCTTTATCTCTTTCTCGCGATAAGTGTAACATGTAAGCGAGGCAGAATTTGGCGCGATTTCCTAAAGCTGTCTATAGATGAGGCAGAATGGACAGATTTACTCTTCTCCTGTCGCATGGTGGACCGTTGGAGTGTACTGAAGGTATATTTATACGACTTACTCAGCTCGACTTTTTAGTAACCTAAATTGTTCGGCATATTTTGTTTTCCCCTCCAACTTTCCAAATGGACGTCCATTTGGAAAGTTGGACTTTTTCCATCCCCATATTCACTAGCTATAGTTCGTAGGTTATTTGTTGTCTCTGTAAGAAGGCATTGCAAATATAGCAAATCAACCCTAGCCAAAGATAAAAGAGATCTCATTCCGTCCAGTTTTACAAACCAACTATTGAAAAAGTTACACTCGCCATAATTTTTGTTCCATTTGTTTTCATGCTAAATCCCAAAAAGAGCTTAGTGCATACTAAAGACCGTCACACCTAAGTACATGGAATGCACCTTAGCATTATCTTAATGCAGTAGTTTTCAACCTTTTTGGTGCAGCGGAACCCCAAGGATGTATTCCAGTGGCTTGAGGAACCCCTGTTCCGGTAACTGCTCTGGAGAGTTAAAATATACTTGTAGCATTTTTGAATTTTTTGACGGAACCCCTGGACTGTACTAGCGGAACTCTAAAACTCCAGGGAACTCTGGCTGAAAACCACTGTCTTAATGTATGGCCTGTTTGAAATTGAAATTCTACAAAGGCAGCAGTTTGTGTAAGCAGTTACTGGATTTGAGAGGCATAACCAACCACTTTCTGCTAGGTTTTCTATATTACAAGACACTAAGAATTTGTGGTAAGAATGAGGACAGCTCCACGTGCAACATTGAGTTTCATATTTTGTACTTTGATTAGATTCTTGTTTTCTTATAGTTTTGAGATGATATTTTATGTGCTCCTAATTTGATAATATTAATTTTTCTTATGCACAGATTGTACTCATAGTGGAAGTCATCTATCAGATGACAATTCAAGTGCATGGAACTTTTTAAATGAATATGGTAAGGAAGAGCATAGCATCAGCTATTTCTACCATATTCACCCACTCTGCTTGATATGTATTACTTTCATGGTGTGTAGAACATTGATAGAAGTTAGCCTTTGCTTTAAAATAGAGTATGATTAGTTCAGTTGCATTGTAATGGATAGGTTGAATTTTATCTGTTTTGCTATTTTCTGGTAAAGGAGCTTCAGTTACTAACATTCATGATTTTCTTGCCTATGCTTGAATCCTTGATATGTGTTATAAGATTCCCTTCTCTTTTTCACTAGAATCATCTTTTCTGGGACTGTTAACTGCAAACCACAAGCAGTATGTTGCATTTGTTGACCTAGATCTGTTAAAAAATACCCAGGTGAGTAACAGTATGTATTTTTATAGAATAAAAGTGTAAACCTTCTGTAGCAGTTTATACCTTAAAGAAAATTGTGCATGAACATCAAATCACACCTGGGCTCATTTTCATTTGTGCACAAGCAATATCTTTGAATTATTTGGAGCTGCCTGTGCTATTTAAAATGACTGCAATATCAGAAATCCCAAACATGACAAAAGATGGATATTTTTGCAAATTTTGTGCTAGAAACACTATAGCACAAAGTATGAGAGTACTAGGAACAGTAAATTTACAGAGGTGCAATGGAAACAATGTACAAGATGTTGGCACTTGACCTATGCAATTGCACAGTTGACAGTAATTTTGGCATAGGTGGTTTTTCACTCATGGCATAGCTTGTGCGCATGTAGACATACATGCATGTGATTGAATGTCTCCAGGCATGGACTGCTGTAGGGTGGTTTCTTTGTTTTTCACTGTTGCTAAATGCATTGAAATGAAGACTTTGGTAGTGAAGTTGTAAAATTTTTCTAGTTTGAATCTTGGATTTTTATCTTTTATTCACCAGATTTCTCTTTTGTTTAGAATTTATGTGATAGAAAGTGGATAGAGATTTCAACTAGTTCAATAAATGAATCTTTAGATGACTATTCCCTGCTAGCACAACTAATAAACTATTGTCATTCATCTGAAGAATCTATAGGCATCAATAGGTATGATAATTATTTCTCCACTTAATTGAAATTTTGCAGGAATTATGTAAAAATGCAGCTGTTTTTGTACAACATTGTGAACAAACAGATTCACATTGCATGCTTACATAGTCTGAATTTATCTTATGCAAAGTAGCACAAAGATAGGAGAATTGAAGGTGTTGAATCAATTGAACCTTTGAATATGGGGTATGTATGCCACATCCCCTTATTCACAAACTACACCCTTGACTCATAGATTGCCAATTTGTATTGGAGATGTTATCATGGCTTATGCAGTTGCAAGAATTAAGCAAAATACTGCTTCTTTGTTCATTCTTTTTCATTTGAATATTTACACTATGAAAAAATCATATCTAAGCATAAGGAATGATCATTCTCCTGCCATTTTGACAGCTATTTTCCTCATCCTCCAAAGTGAATTTGGTGATAAATAGAGCTTTCCTTGTTTCCTACAGAACAAATACAAAGTTTTGTAAAGACCCAGTCGATACTTTAAACCAATTAGCAGATGATTTGCCCATGCCTGGTAATTCTCTTGATTTTTTCTTGGCGGCTATTTGTTTAGAATTCTAATACTATTAAGTACAAATTAGCACTACTTCAAAGTATTCATTGCTACCACTCTTAATCACAACAGTTTTTAGTAGGCATTATCCACTTCCTTATATCAAATGAGTAAAGCTAGTCTAAGCAGCAATGTTTCTTTGATTTAATTATAGAGAATCCCCTCATCATTCCTGCAAACATGCTATTTTACTGTATCAAAGCTTTGTAGTAGTATGGCTTCAAATTAGTTTTAAATATTTGATTAACATGGAATACAAGTATATGTGCCTTAATAGTAATGTATTAGTGAGATTGCTTTGGTACACTTTTAGGGTCCTATTGTTTGGAGGTTGTCATCATCAATAGCTGCAAAGGGATGATCTCACCAGAGTATGTTGTCAAGTGCATATATCTTTGCTTTATTCATTTTAGTATCTTAATTATTGCATATAGCACTGTAGATTGAGAGTATGCATACCTATATAGATATCTCCAGATATCATCTGTTTCATATTGGCATTATTGAAAAGGAAACTTGAATCCTAATTCAGTTGGTGAAAGAGGTGGAGGCATCCCCCTGTTGTGACTTGTCATCTACCTTGTTCTATTAACCTCATTGTGATCTCACCTCATTGCTTTAAATAGTCAATTTGCTGTTTATAGAAGTACCCTCCTATGATTTCAATTAAGCCCCAACACTCAAGTAAGCCTCCACCCTAAAATTTTTTTTACAGAGTAAGCCCCAACCCTCAAATAAACCTCCATGGGGGTAATTCGATTTTCACAGAAAAAACCACTTTCTTCTCAACTATCAAAGTTATAACTCAAATCATTTACTATTTTAAAAGTCTTGTCAAACTTTATCTCGAAATTCCTATATCTGTCCATTTTTCAATTAATTATTTAGTGAGTGTTGTCACCATTGTCTTGCAATTTGTTTCAGCTGTATATTTCACGGGTATTACTAACCCCACCCCACATTTTTGTTTGCCAGCCACTGTTACAGATAACTGATTTGCTTTTCCAGCTTTAAGGAAGTATGTCATCAAGCTTGAAAGCTTAGATGCCGTGTCAAAATCGACATGCCTTGCTGACCATTTTTGGCATCTACAGAATACACCCCCCCTTGATTAAGCGCCCACTCTAAAATGCTTTTTTGCAAAATAAGCCCCCACAAGCTTAACTGAGGACTTACAATAGCACATATGCTGCACTTCTTTCTGTGTCAATCCTCTCTTGTATGAAGACAGATAGATAACATGGTGTCAGGTGTGGATTATATAACAGTGCCTCAAAAAGGAATGTACACCAAAGTGACATGATCATTCTTCAAGCTAACTTTGTGATAATCTCCAAGCGTGCTACTGTTCAAAATAGGGCATTTTCAGCATCCTACTGCAATAATTTTTTTGTTGAAGCTGAATTGCTTGACTGATAGAAGGTGCAAATTTATCAGAAATATATTATTTTTGTTTTCATTTCATTTCATACATTTATGGAGGGCTGCCCTTCAACAATGCTGATTTATAAGGGGCACTCTACTTAAGAACTTACAAAAATAGATAAAATTAATGTAAAGGAATAGAATATTGCCAACTATCAACATGCATAAGTAAAAGACCATAATAAAGTATACAAAAGCAATAGAGAAAAGGACCAGAAAAGTTTATTGTAAAGATTTTATTTCCTAGTATGCAGTTGCAAATTGAAAGATTCAGTAAATCTTTATTTCATTGATTTTTCATTTGTATATGCCATGTATTAAATACTAATGTTTTTTGTTTAGGGACTCAATTTCCTTTTATGGCTTTCTGAAGCGATTGCAGATGTGGAATCAAGCAAAGATAAATATTTTGGAAATAGATGATAATTCTTCATATAATATTAGTAATTCAGAAAGGTTTGCAAAATATACTATACTTTCCATTTCACATGACTATTATTTCGAAGATATTTTGCACTTTTACTTGCCATTACTATTAGAGGTGGAAGAAATGCTGTTAATAATGAACAGAGAAAAAATTTTAATATTTCATGCGCTTCAGATTGGCTTAGGATATGGAAGTGCAGGCTATGGAAGTATGTATGATGCATAGAAAAATTTTCAGAAATTCAGGTGCTCATGGAATGCTCATTAAAATTGCAGGGGTTTCAATGGGACCTCAAGCACCCAGGTGCTGTGTTCCCTGATTATTAGTAGTCTAGAAGGTCTATTTTTGAGTTAGGTAGCTTTACTCACAATTTTGTCTTACGGAGAGTCCAGAAAAAGTCATAGCTCCACAGCTGTGAGCAGAAGGAAGATTTCTTAGATCGATGCCAGTTTTGAGGAATACCCAGTAGTTTTTGTAGAAAATGTGGTTTTAGAAAAAGCCTTATGCATGCAAATGAAGTGATATAGCATGAGGAAGATGAAGAAACAATATCAGAAATTTTATACTGATGCTGTATAATGAGTAAGATTATACAGGAAGAAGTGGCTACTGGAGGAAGGCTTGATTTCTTTCTGGACTCTGGTCATAGGTGAAATCAGCTCTGAAAACAAGCTGATGGTTGACAGTCCATTGAATGATGTCATTATAGCATTATTTTCATTTTAGGATGATATCAGAATGTTGTTCATTAAAGTTTATGAATGCTAGCAGATTTTACTAAGTGTTATATAAAGCACTTATTATTAAACTGTTAAATTGTTGCCCTACTATCTTCTACTTTATGCCTTCAATGATCACAAGGAAATTTATCTCAATTTTGTTTAGCATAAAATGAAATGATGGATATTCTGATTTTTTTACTGATACAAAAGGATACTGCTGAGTTTCATTTTTCTATTTTCGACTTTATTTTTGTTGTACTATGTGTTTGTTTTTGATGTGACAATCAAGCCCTCAATAGTCGTCCCTCAGCTGATGAGAGTCTTAAAACACTAGTGTTATAAACAGCGAGTCATGAAAAGAATTATTTTCCTCGTAGCTTTACACCTTGCTTATGTATTTTATACCGTTGATAAAACTATCTTCTCTGAATGAATCAATTTCTAGTGTAAATGTTTGGTGTTTTCTGTGGCATTATGTAGTCAAATATACTTTTCTTTTTTCCAAATGGACTGAAAGCTAAACTTATCTCTATTAAAGGTTCGACCTAGATTCATGGGAAGATGTGATTGATTTCGGTAGAATCAACAGGCACGGTTTTAGCCTTACAATAAGACCGTCGATTCTATGGTGTGGCAACCTATGTTTGAGGCAGGAGGTAAGGCATTGTATACTAAAGAGTTCTGGGGTTTCGGAACACGTTTAGTGTGGCATATCTTGTTTCAAGTCTAACACCAACAAACTTGATCTTATCTCTCTGTCTATTTAACCTTTCTTTTCTTTATCTTTCCTTTGTCATACCTTTGTTATAGGTCCTAAGGCATTCCCCCGACTATAGGTACTAAAAAGATCAAGGCACGATATAGCTGCTAGACACGGTGTTATGCTGGGTCGTTCGAATATGCATCCTAGGGAAGGTAATTTTACTTGCATGAATTGTAGAATCTTTAGAAATTTAACAATTGAATAATTTCCGAGAATAGGATCCTTCTTCGAATGCTAGTCAGTTTCGCCCATTTATCTTCCAGAATGGATGCCACTCGAGGATTTTTGGAGTGGAGCTTAGAATAGATATCAATAATCAAGAGTTTTTACCTGAAAGGTACGTTGCATAATTTTTTCCATTTTGTCAGCAAATCAATATGTTTCTAAATCTAGTAATTATTCATTATTATATTGCAATTTTTAATCACTTTCATGTATTAGGTCATGTATTTCGAGTTGCTCTGTGTTGCACTAGAACAGCTTGAGTGGGTTCGACTGGGCTATTTCATATCTCAGTGCGAATGCTGCCCTTATGAAACTATAGCTCTTCCTAATAGAGTTTCTTCCCCTAATTGTATTGCATGTGTTTTCAATTCTAGGACTGCGTGCGATAAATGTTATTCGAACTTGATGCTAGGTGATGAAATTGAAGTGCTTAACGTCGTCGAAGATCATGCCATTCCATTACACATCCTCAGCCATGCTAAGCTTAAATTGTATCCTTTGAGTATGCAATAGGATTACTCACATTTCCTTCCTTTAAGGAACTATCAATTTTTATTTGTTGTGCACTACATTAGTCTTTTGTCATTAGCTCTGTTTCTATATTAGTTGCTATATTCTTTTCGTACCATTCCCTTTGTTTTCTTTTGCGCTGTTTTCATTAACCAGTGCTAGTACACTTTCCTGATGTCTTCCGCTTCCATTTTAATGCATCGCTACTCCTCATATATTGAATATGCAGTTTAAATTGCTTTTGAAGTTGAACGTTTCATTTAAACATATGTATTATATTTGAAAGAATGAATGAACTTTTCTTGCTGTTATTTAAGAGTTTTAACATGCTGCAGAACTCTTCGTCCAGACTGTGATGACTCATCTAGATTCTTTTTCAACGTTGTTCAGGAGGCACGATTTGAGGTACGGTATTTATTTATCGAGCAGTAACTATAGTGTGTCGGCAGATAGGATTATTCCGAGTATTATTGGTACCCTACTTGTACAACTGTGCGCTATGTGATTTCTGACAGAATCCTTGGAATTGTTATTCAAATTAATTTTGCAGTCCCTATCCCACTTTCATTATATTTTGACAATCAGATTATTTCTGTTCTTCGCTACAATTCCTCTATATTTCTATTTATATCTCCATTGAGCATATATGGATTGCAGTTAAAGCTACAACTTGTTTTGATAGGGAATTTGAATACAGAGCTTAGTCGTTTCAGGCCTTAATTGTATCCTTCTGTTCTAAGGCTGTTGACTGCCACTATTAAGGGCAACTGAACCTCTATCATTGCGTTCGGATGCTGATATCATCCGAAGTTGTCTGACACGGAGACTGAGCATTACTTTAGAGCAGTTGCTCATAGATTAGCTTAAATGTTGATTTTATTCTTTACAGAACATGTCTTTTCTGGGATGCATTTACTTCAATGTATCTGAAATGCACACCAAACTACCGACAACACTGAGCACAGAGAAGTGGTTGGATTACGTCAATGATAAAAACACTGAATATCTTGGTATTACCATCTTTCTCTTTATGTGCTTTTTTAAGACCCTGGCACGATCATATCGACTAGTCCACCTTCTTTCATCATAAGTGTTGTGAGCCATGCAGCCTTCATTCACGCAGTTATGTATGACTTGTTGCCTTTCAACCTTTTCTGTTTGTATATATGTGTCCATGTGTGTGTTTAAGTGTAATTTTTGCCATTGATTTGCCCCTGTGGTTGAGAGCAAGCATTAGGATATTGTATATCAAAGCCAACCTTGAAGCCACAACCTTTCACACTTTCTGTGATATGCTACCTATTTTGTTGCAAAGTGAGTCTTTCATTGTAGATAATGTGGCGCACTTTTATTGCAGTTGCAAGTGACATAAAGAGAATGCTGCCTAAGCGATGTATGATTATCATCAGAGCATCCTTTGAAACGGACAGCCTAGATGTTCTATTTTTAAAGGATAGTAAATATTTTAGTGGAAAAGGATTGCATAGCTTCCTCGGGCTCGAATATTCGCTTTCCAAACTGCAAGGTATCTAGAACAAGCCTTCGAATGAACTTAATATAGTTGCTGTTGCTTGTATCTCTTCATCAAGTTTTTGAGTTTTTGCACAATTTATAATGAACTGTTAGACCGTAGCATTATTCAAAACATAGTTTTTATTGAGTAAAGTTACATATTCAAGCTCTAGCTCTATAACTTGGATACCTAACTTCACGCAATAATAATTATGCTTTGAGTGAAGTAGCTAGTAATGAGAATGCTACTATTTCTATTCGAGGTGACAAAAGGGACTTCGAAAATATAATATTCGAGGTCTCTAGGCACCCTAAATTTGAAGAAATTCGTAGCACCAAGCGTATTTGACTAGGAATTTTTAAATTTTGAATATCTCTTTTGCCATTTCGAATGAGAATAATAGCATTCTTATTACTAGCTAGTTCATGATTATTATTTGGTACGCTTGATGTTTTCTTGGAATTAAAAAGCTTTTAAAGAGCTTTAGAATTGACATGGGTGGCTGGATGATATATGAAAAGACATTGTCTTTCTGGCCCAAATCTAGAATTCTTTCAATGAAAACTATTTATGCTTCATTGGTAGGCTGTAGTATCTGCCCCCTTGCTATAGTATAATCTTACTACAAGTTTTATAGTTGTGTGATAAAGATATTTATTAAAGATATGCTCTTCAATTATAGACATGATATTAGCACAATATATTTAGCATTTTATAAAAATTAGGTAGTACGTAAGCTGCTACGCATTGAGTCAAATAGTGCAGTTCGTAAAGTACTAATCACCACCTCTATCCTTTGATAATTCTTGTACTAAAAGTTTGAATTTGCCTTGTTTATTTCTCGCTGAAGTTGACAACAACATCAAAGCCGATTGGAAGTTTCCATTGCTCTCGGAAGAAGACATTTTGCAGCAACAGCTTAACAGTCTCAAAGAGCTGCATCGAAAATTAGAAGGTAGGAAAAGACCCAGTACATGTGCTTTGATTAGTACCATTTGTATTCTGATATGAATTATTGATCGTGTCGTGTTTTCCAAGTAGAAATCTCTACTCTGTCTTGAATTTTTTTCACAACATTCTTTTGTATTTTGTCCTAAACATCTTTTGATTGGTGTTTATTTTTTGATGTTAGTGACAAACACGGTTTTTACAAGAAAAATGCTATAAGAAAATCCGGCTTTAAGAGCCAAAATCCTAAGAAATCGTAAGAAAAACTTAACAAATTCCAAAGTTCAGTTTCATTTCTTACCAGAAATTGATATTAGCTCGTCCTTTTTCAGCCAGTTTTATTTCAACAAAACTTAACAGATTTAAGGCTCAGTCAAAAAAGCTCTTTTCTTACTAAAATTCATGTAAATCGTAAATACCCCTTTGTTTGTTTTGTTCGTTCCAGTTCTACCCTATTCATATTTTCTGTATTTACCAAAAAATAGTCGCTGTCTTCTTCTGCAATATGTTTGCCAAAACATGCTTGCTATTTCGTTATTCTCAAATACACAACTGGGCTGTCAGGAATGTCTGTTTTCCAAGCTTGCCAACTTTTCTGAAAAGACAGGTTTCGAATTTTGCTCTTCCTGTTGGTTTTCTCTCTGCAGGGTAGGGTATTGGTAATATGATTCGAAAATTCCATGCATGCTTTGAGCATTTTATTTTGCATAAGGTATACTTCAAATATTTTTCTATTCTCACTTAATATTTTCCTAGGGTGCGCCCACGAAGAAGATAGAAGATTGGCAGTGTCAGATTTTGATGCAATTTTTGATAATTGCAGGTTCTTTCTACATTGTTGTCATAATTTTAATATCTTTGAATTTATATATCTTTATTAGCAAATCTTTGAAACAGTTCTGTAGAGAACCTTTTGTTCATGAACCTTTATTATGATTTCTGTTACCAATCTGCTAGAGATTTATACTCTCCGCCTTGAAGTTACTTGGGTTTTTATCTGTTTTCCAGAAAGCCGCTCTTTGCTCACTTCACCCCTTGCTTTACTTTCAATTATGCTAGGGTATAATTTTTTCCTGTTGAAGGATATTTAAACGCTTGTTTTCTTTTCTAGAAGTCCCAAATATATTGAAGTTGATGAGACTGTTATTGAAAATGAAGATTATAACGTGCAATACTGTGCTGCTAGTGAGTTTAATCTTAGTAGCAAGTGAATAATCGATTGTACCATAGACTGTTTTGATAAGCAGGCGTTGAGATCCATATTCTCTTATCCAACCTGCGTCCTCTCATTGAGTTGGCATGCTAGATTATCAGCAAGTATGACTGTTACTAGTTGGTTCATTTCCAAGAAATTCATGTTCGATGCATCCCAACACTTTATTAGAACCATTTTGACAGTGCCTGGTCTATCTGTTAATCCTTCATTACATGTATGCAGAAACCCCATGGCAGCTAGAGAAAGCGAAAACATACCAATCACAGAATTGCTAAGTTTTGTCAATCGCAAATCCAAGAATTGTTACTGGAATTAGCCTCATAGAATCCGTTATCCCCCATTTGAAGTGATGGAATTTTTAGAATGCTATGTACAAGCACCCCTCTGTAAGATTTTGATGAGGTGTACATTTCTACTTCTTTTTTCCCAAAGGTTTAGTTAGTCCTTCAAAATGGCCTGAGAGACTTTCTTGGAATAATCAAGAGGTTTCAGCTTCTATGTTGTTGAAAGGGTAAGCAGATATTTCACAAATTTCCTACACTATCTACAGCGAAAATGTTTCAGATTATCAAGGGTTTTCGCCTCTTAATGAGTTGTGTTCGTCTCTGTCATATTGAGGTACATTCGACGCCAGTTAGCTTCATGTTTTCCATGGATATGTATGTGTTTAAGCTCCCCTACATGATGTAGACCTACATACTCGTACTGCAGCAGGCATTATAAAGCCATTTCAAACTCGCCAAACCTTAAACTTAGCAACTTTCTTTACCAACAGTTTTTATTGAAATTCTATCGCACGCTCAAAATTTTTGCTACTCATTATCTTGTTATACTTTTGACTGCTATTTTAGCTTTCCTCCTAATATCGATGATAAATTACCCAACTTTGTGCGCCCATGTAGGAATTGAAAGCTTATAGCCCAACATTTAGGCTAAAAAATATTCTGAGAAAAAAATCTTAAATGAATTAAAAACGATGTTTTGCTTTCGCCTAGATCATTAAAAAGGCTCCAGTCTGCTGAAAATCATATGAAACTAAAAGGAATTCCTGTTGCACCTGAAACACAGTATGAAGGCACGCCATTTATTTTTGTGCTATTTTTCAATACTATCATACACTTTGAAAGTGAAGATCAACATAACTTCTACCAGGCTGCACGGAGGTGACTTCACAAGAAACTTTGCTCGTTATTGTGCAAACTATAGCTTTCCATATGAGTGGCCAGTGCCAGATTTGTCTTCCTATTATTTTCATAATGTCTAATCACTGCGGAGTGGACAGTGGTAGCTGTGCTTTGAAGTTTGCCAAGAGTCATCGACGTTCAGCTTCCAAGTTGCTAGACTACGATCTCTTAGCCTTCATCTCAATTGAGTTTAAATTCAATGCTATTCGCTTGCATCCTGACTGAGCTTACCATCGATCATCGATAAAAAAGCTGAAGTATAGAATGTAGTTTCAAATGGGCATTTATCCTTTTGAAGGTACTACAGAATCATTTCTACAGATCCATGAGTTGTTTGATGCAATGGGAAAGCCAGTTCTTACTGAATTAGAAAACATACCGCTGGTCGTGAGTATCATGCTTTACTCATCTCTGTTGTTTTAAGCCTTTTAACGTAGAGAATCAAAACTTTTCGTTACTTAATGCATCAAAATTTCCCTTACATTACTTGCATGCATTCTTTGTCGTATATTTTATTTCATGTTGTTTATTATAGATTGTAAAATATATTGTACATTTTCATTATTATGTATTTTTACACATTACATATTTATTCTAACTAGAGAAGAAATGTTATGATTGAGTCATAAACAATTCAGACAGTACTTTCCAGCGGGGAGATAGCATTTGCGTTTCAATGACGTATAGTTCAACGGTAGTAAATAGTTTCAAGTTGAACTAAAATTTCTTGGAATTTTCTTATCTTTGCTATGACCATTGAGCTGCAAATTTCAACGTCTTTCACATTACCCTCTCCCCTCTATAACAATACATTATATATTTATAGATTTTGCTAATTTGTAGGCTGATCGACTATTCAAGCAGCTTCCTAGTGAAGGTAACTTCTTATGGACATTAAAATTTGTAGTTAGAGCAAATAAATGAAGATATTTTATTCTTGAAAGTTAGTCTAGTAGATATTGTTTGATTTCTTTCAAAATAGTAGGGACTGCATCCCAAAAGTTCTTTTAAGCCGCGGGAGCTCTACAAAATTGCTGGTAGTTTGAATAGCATTATTCGTGTGCAAGTTAGATTGTGGTCATATGGAAGATTTTATCTCACCTGAGTGAGATCCGACTGGTAATCGAGTGTAATCTCATCTCATTTGGCTGGCCCTCATCTTATATAAACGAAACTGTTCTATTTTATACATTCAGCAATGCAAATAAGATCTCACCTGAGTAGGCCAGCTCATTTAGGTGGGCTAGGCCACCTCATATAAACAGGTCCTGAAACACTGTATAAGCTGCAGAAGTGGCAATACTGTGCAAATACTTTTTATGACTGGAAATACATATTTTCTATGATATAAGCTTTGATATAAGGGTATTTCTACGCTGAATTTTACTGAATTTAGCAGTATAATCATTGTTTCTCCATGAAACCTCTATCTATTCTTGTGTGTTGAGTGTTTGCACACTTACGCACTTAGGCACATTACAATGAGCACAAGTGCATATACCCTTGTATGAGCGAAATTTCGTGGAAATTAGTGAAGCTCATAAAAAAATCATGTTTTAAAGCGTACTTTTGCACTGATTCTAGTAGGATAGTTAATGTTTCCCCATGAAAATAGCGTTAGTTTACGTATTTACGCTATGTGCAACCTGAGCAGTCATACATTGCCACGGTAGTAGAGTTTCCTCGGCTGTGGCACGGAGATCATGCATTATCTTGCTTAGAATTTCTATTTCTGTTTCACAGATGCTGTTAAAAATTTGCCATATAAAAGTGCTCTACATTTAATTGCACATGGAATTGAGTAAGTTTACTTAACTAGTTTCCTGCAGTACGTCAGATCGTCAGACCTCAGAACCGCATCGGTGTGAATGAGAGTTAAGCCTAGTTTCCATATAACTTTCTAGTGCTGGTGACCCACCGGCGACCCACGGGCGACATTGCTACTGAAGCATGTTTCCATATACTTTTCAGTCACCGGCGTCCCACCGGCGATGAGCTCTCCTCCGTAGAGAATTTAAAATAAAGCTGAAATGAATGTCATTTTAAGTAATATTGATGCCAATCAAACTTCTGAAACTGCCAGCAACCCACCGGCGACCTACCGCAGTCATGTTTCCATATGAATTTCTCGAGGTCACTGGCAACGCAATGGAAAAAAAGTTTAACAAGTCTCAACTTTTCTTCGATGTCTGCGGTGGTCGGCAGTTGAAATGAAGCGTTTTCATTAAAGAATTCAATGTCGCCAGTGAGTTGCCGGTAGGTCGCCGGCACTAGAAAGTTATATGGAAACCAGGCTTAATAGTGAACTTTTCTTTGTTATTATCTTCTTCTTCTAGATAGAACAGCAGTTGGTTCTATTAAGTATGTACCACAAATTAAAAGTTATTACTACGCGTACATTACTGTCACCTACTAATTTATGTTATGTTTTTCGATGTATAAAATTAAATTTTTTAACTGCTTGCGTTTCAACAGCTACTGTCTTGACTCTCAAAATGCCTTGAAGCTGGACGCTAAGATCGTGCGAATACAGGAACGATTTTTATCAGCTGATACAAGCTGCTCTTGGACCCCAATTGAAAAGGTATATGTAAGATCCAAAGAGAAGCAAAGTTGCGAAGTAAAGCAAGAATATAATGCAGCTATCCAAAATAGCACAAAAAGTGTAAGGAATGGAATGGCTGGCTCTTGTGATAAAAAATCTCGAAATTCCAAAAAGATTGATGGCTCAAAAGCTAAAATATCTAGTAAAAAAAAGATCCACGAGTCTAAAGAAAGAGTGAAAGGTATGCTATTCTATCATAAGTAACTATCAAAGCTGTTTTTCTCCTTTGCAAATTTTACTTGTTGTAGTTGCATGAAATCATACCAGTGCACTGGATCTCTTCGTTGTAGTCATAATGACACACCTGCCTATCTTCTTTGAATTAAAATTGCCTGTAGATCAAGAAATAGCTGTTTCTCAACGAAAAGTATGGTCAAACTAATCTACGATTTTAGGGAAATTTTGGAACACAGATCGTTCATTTACGAACGAACTGAATGCCAACATGTAAAGCATCATTCTCTGAAGGAATTTTCTTACCAAGGTTTCATAATAGTAGTGTTGTCTGGGTTTGCCTTTTTCACACGAAATTCCACTTTTACAGAGCTTTTAACAGAAGGCGGCTACCTGCGACTTATCACCGCCTACCTCTGCCTAAACTGCCGTGTGCTTTGACTTAAAAGGACGTAAAAAGTACACATAATGGGTAGCCCTCCATGAGACAGCTCCCTGCTATTGATGCTCAGCTACTCACTCTAAATATTATTGAAAGCTCTGATGTTGCTTCTACTTTTAATTCAATACCAAAATGTTGTGGGAACAACTGAGCTTCCAGAGCAAACCCAAGATATTCATTTGCTCCCTTTATTTTTGTTGCACTTCTGTAGGCACTTTTGAAAGTATTGTAAATATTGTATTCCTTGGTTTTTATGCATTCTACGGTGCTGTTTATCCTTTAGAAATTATTGCTTTGCTTTTTATTAGACACAGAAGCTCTAGGCAACAAGCCAGTTAAAGAAACCAGATCTCAAAGACACCAAAGAGTAAGCCTTTCTTAGCCTCAACTTCCTATTTTATTTCTTACAGATATTATGATAGCTTTTCATCTGTTCTATTACAAGAACTTTTCTTTCATTTCTAACCTTTGCTGTTAACAGAATGATTGGTTAAATTTATCGATCTTTCAATATTGTGAAAGGTTTCCTCTTGGCCAATGTAGAATTGCTGAAACCTATTCATAGATTTTTTGATAAAACAAGTATTATTTTCTGACGTGGATTAGTATGCCTACTTTAGTTTTGTACTGTGTTTGCTTCTCAGAGATTGAAAGTGATATGTGAAAGAACTTTGCAAAAGTATGGTGGGCTATCTGCAAATAACCCGTTGTTTGATAAATGCTTGGCAAGATTGATGTCTTTGTGTAAAAGCTTTCTCAAGGTATTCAACATCAATTCTATGATTTTAGGATGAAAAATCTTCCAATTCTGTACTTGATAGGTTGTAGATCGGGACTCGTTTTTCCATACTCTCAAGTGCCAAATAAACGTACCCCCGCTTATTAATTTTTCGATTTTTTCCAACCCCCCAGACCTTATTAGGACCCCCCGTTTATTAATTTTAAGGAAATTGACTTTTTCTTACGAACCCCTCATTTCATTCACTCTCTTTGTTAGTACTATTTGCGGCCAATTTTCTTGGCAAAATAGCGTACTGCTGTATATATTTTAGTTGTATGCTCTATGACAACCAGTTGTTGTTCTTTCCATCCATGCATAATCATTTAAAACCTTTTCTCAAATGCCAACCTCCCGTTTATTAAATTTCGGAATTTTTTCCGACCCCCCTGTCTATGAGGACCCCCTCCGTTTATTTGGCACTTGAAAATACTCATCCAGAGATATGACTTATGATATTCTCTTCTATAACTCTTTGTAGTATATTGCTCTTCAAGTTGCTGATGATGTTTATGTTGAGAGTTTTTTTTTGGGATGTTGTAGTAACAGATTGGTGTTGTAGTATGAGGCATCAGAACTAGATCAGAAAGTTCACCTAAGGTGACAACTAACCAAGGTGCAACAGTCAAATTTGACCTTGTCAATTGAAACATATTATTGGTGTACTGTCACCCGTTTATTATCTTTAAATGTAGCTTAATATGAGATTTTCAATTAGGAAATCTAGCGTCATTCCTACTATAGACAGCAGGCAGATTTTCATGTTTTCCTTCATTTCACAGCTTGCTGGATGCACACATGATTGTATTATGATTAATATTTGTGTCCGAAAAGTAAGGGGATTGTAATATTATTTTAGGACTTGAAAACATCAGAGGGACTTGTAGATGAGATGAAACGACTTGCGAAAAGCAATGTAAACCAGGTACATAGCTGATTTTGGTTTCATTATCCGTACAACTACTTGCTATTACGTCTTTAACAATCTGTTAATAGTAGAAGTGATTTTTAGTATAATTTCTTTATATTTCCAATAATGGGCTCATTTTTTTTTTATTCAAGGTTGTGGATTTTGAAAAGCGTGGAAAATAGTCAATGTTTCTGGATCATCAAATATTATTTATTTGAATATTGAATATATGTAAATATAAAAATATGCATATGTATATATATATATATATACATATATATTTCTCGATTTTACCTCCGTTTCCCCCAGTTCCTTGGGGCTTGGAGGGTGCCTCTGGCACGAGCATTTAGGACCGGATGCCCTTTCTCACGTCACCAATGGCCTGCGTTGGACCTCGAACCCTGGACCATGTTAGTGTCTGAGTCGAGTGCACTATATATATATATATATAATGCATAGGTAGATTAACACAGAAGATATAGCTGCGGAATTGCAACTATTAGTTTCACGATTTCTCGATCATCAGGCAATTATGTTCGTAATTGCCTGATGATCGAGAAATTGTGAAACTAGTAGTTGCAATTCCGCAGTTTTATTTTCTGTGTCAATCTACCTATGTTACGCTCTACGAAATGTATTGAGCCCTCTCAATTATAGAGGACATAAGGAATACAATTTACATATATATATATATATTTATTTATTTATATATATTTATATATATATGTATGTATGTATGTATGTATATGTAGATGTAGATGTAGATGTGTATACATATATACATATATATTTAAATTTTTTATAAAGTTGTATACAGGAATTTTCAATCATTTGTATAATTGTTTTTCAATATAGATCACAACTAGAATTCAAATATCCTCAATAATGTGCACGATTATTTCGCATCCAGATAAAGGAGTAATATATATGACTTTAAGCTCCAAGTTTCAGCTTTGTTAATTATCTAATGGAAGTGACTGCTTACGTTTTTATGTTATTTATTCATTTAAATTGTTTATTTATTTTGAAATGTAAGTATTCAGCAAGTCCATATAGGCTTTTGCTGTATAAAAGCAACCTGCTCCAATATTTGTGAGTTCCAGTATTTATACACAAATAAAAATCCTAAGAAGAAGACAAAACTTAAGCCAGCTTTCCTTTGCATACATTCAATTATGAACTTTGAGCTTGACTTCAAAATATTGGATGAAGGAAGCTAATTTATCATCATATAAAAGTTTACTATCAGCTCCAAGGAAAGCAAATGGCTTTTGATCGTACGCTGTTCTCATTTGAAACATGGATAGATACACTCATTTTTTATAGGCATAAAACTTATAAGCATACTTAAACTTACATGCATAAAATATTAAGAATATACCAAGCATATGTGCAGCCTTAAAATTCTTCCCTCTCTTCCATTTCTTTCCAAATCAAATATAAAAGATAGTATCACACAGAGGACGAGGTAAGGTGATAGGAAACAGCTTTTTTGCATGATTTGAAATGACAGTCAAGACGAGCAACGCTTTGAAATTAAGGATACTTTGAGCATGTTCTCAGACTCAAATTAGGAAAATTTTCAGCATATTGAGCTTAAGCCCTGTTTGCCCGTATGTTTATAAACAAGAGTGTAGCTTATACGTTCAAAATAGGCAATATAGAATCATTCGCTTGTAACTTATAAGGGTAGTCCCCGATTCTAAATATATACCTGATTCCAAAGTACCATGAACTACTCTCAAGTGCCAAATAAATGGGGGGTCCTAATAAGCAGGGGTTGAAAAAAATTCCGAAAGTTACTAAACGGGGAGGCTGGAATTTGAGAAAAGGCTTTAAATAAGTATACAATGGTGGAAAGAACAAAAACAGATTTTCATAAAGCATAAAACCAAAATATTTACAGCAGTGCGCTATTTTGCCATGAAAATTGGGTGTAAATAGTACTAACAAAGAAATGAAATGAAATGAGGGGTTTGTAAAACAGCCAATTTCTTTAAAATTAATAAACGGGGGTCCTGATAAAGTCCAGTGGGTTGGAAAGAAATCGAAATTGAATAAGCGGGGGCATTCCTACTTAGGAAGCCTGCAGACGCCGAAGAGTAGGATGAAGAAGGATACAATTTGCTTACTTGTTCGTTGCGCATTATATATATATATATATATATAT
>WIPJ01067648.1:249106-265842 GCA_018155075.1 Cassiopea andromeda | reverse complement strand
ATATATATATATATATATATATATATATATATATATATATATATATGTATGTATGTATTAAGCACTTGGTACAATATCCAGGGATGTATTTAAGAGTTTATGATAGGGGGTGTAGAATTTTGAAGGGTTTTGGTTCCAGTGGTTAATCCCCACACCCTTTAGATGCATGGATAGTGAAGTCACACCCATGTCCACTTTCATCGTTATCCAATATCATCATGTCTCAAACAGTGGGGCGTAATGTGATGCTAAGGGGGTGTACGACCCCAGGTAACAGTTATACTTGTACAGTTTTTGTGTATGATCTTAGTTATAGTGAGTGGTGGTGCGAAATATTTTCTCTTTCCATGGGGACTTTGCAAAGAAATGATTGGGCACCATTTTCTTATATGAGACATTTGCTATTGTTGTTGATACCAGAAGCCTTGACCCCCACACTGCCCCGGAATATCGGTCTATGATAGCATCTATGGTATATTTGGAATACTGCATCCTTTCTTTAGCATTCTTTCTTGATCCCTCTCAATGCACAGTTTTGTAAATATGCAATGTAGGACTGAGTCGTACAGATGTAGACTGTATAAACACATAGCTTCTTCGCAATAACAATCAGGCATTCCTTCAAGACAGATCTCATAAATTAGTAATTAGAGAGTTGTATGTGTTCTAGCTGACTTTTAAGCTTTTGCTTTTTATTTATCTATCTTTTATATTATAACCTTACTTTATAGTTAGATGTAGATAGTTATGCGCAGCCTTATGCTTCTGCGAAGGTTATTGTTTACCAAGTCTCGAGATCATGCTAATCTCTTATTGATTTTAGCAACAACGGAACTTTTAACCTTCGAACCTCTAACATAAATGTAATAGACTACAGCACTGTAATGTATTAATGTGAGTGTAGACCTGAATTTCACATAATTGCTCGCTGCAGACATAATTTTACAATTTAGCTGAAAACAGATGTTGACAGGCATGGCCGCCTCCAATAATGCTCCTACCAGATGTGGGCGTCCGCCTATCCGTCGTTGCAAAAGTGTTTCTTTTTGGCTCTTTATGTTGAGATCCTGGCTATGGCTATCTATTATCTCCAATTTTGCATACACCAGTGAATCAGGGGATGGAGCTATGCATAGTGGAAATGCAGTTAAAACTACAATAATGTTTGTATATGAGTTTTTATGTTGGTCAAAAAATTAATCTCTCCACTATTCCATGTGAAATATGTGTCGTCATTATGTTTGAAATAGCATGAAGTAGAAAATGCCAGCTTCCTTGCATATTTTATATTTTAGAGTGTCATCACTATTAGAAAGAGCGACATTTTTTACTTGCAGAATATACCGCTTTAAGAAGATTTAGTTATCGAAGCCATATGGGCTACGCTCTTTGTGACGTGGGCAACTAAGGAGGTGTAGGGGAGTTTTTGTTAGCTTCAGCGTAGACTTTTCTTATAGAGTCTGTAGCTTGGATTTTTCCAACTATCCAATGTATTTGCATCACATTCAGGAGCAAAGCTATCGAAAATTTTGGTTGTAAGCACAACCCCAATTTGCCGACAAATAGACTTAACTCTTTTCTAACGGATAAGATTGACGGAGTTTTCGTAAATGCTGGCATGCAATCTAAAATAGCAAATTAGGAAACTGCCCGCTCAAATGTTAATTTTGAGCTAATTTTCCGACAAAGCAGACTTTCCTCAAGCTTTTTCAGCAACTTTGCGTTGTTTGTTTTATTTGTTTTTATGGGGTGGGGGGGGCTCGCTTTTCACTAGTTACACTATTTATAGAGCTCCTTCTTAATTAATCAGTCGTAAATATCATAATGTTAAGTTCTTTTTCCTGTCTTCCTTCTGTTTAATTTTTTTATGTGTTGTATAGGATATTGCAGTGGCTTTCAATCCTTTTGGTGGAGGGTAACCCCAAGGGTGTATCCCAGTGGTTTGAGGATCCCCACTTAACACATCTGCACTGGAGAGTTAAAATATACTGTCGATCCTAGCATTTCTATAACTTCTGGCAGAGCCCCGGAGTGTGCTGGCAGAGCCCTAGTATTCCAGGGAACCTCAGTTAGAAACCACTGGTATACTGTAAGTTGTTAGCTGTAATGTTATTTTATTTGTAAATTACATTTAGGATTGATTGATAAATAAATGAAACTGAAATCGATGAACACAATAGATATGAATATAAATTGTATTGGCACATCTGCCAATTTCAGCTGATGTACTAATGAGCTAAATATTAAAGGTGTGACACCCCTACTCCCAGCACATCCCTATGGTTACACCCCTGACCCTATTCTAATCTATGAAACAGCTACTTGAAAGGCTTCAAAAATACTAAGTATAACCATAAAGCTATAGTTTCTTATTTTGCAATTCCATTTACATTCAAGAAGCCTAGTTGTATCATAGTATGTGTTTTGATAAAGTGTAGGCAAATTGATGTATTGGCTTTATCTCAGATCATCAGTTGTAAATAACATGACAACAGCCATTGGAAAAAATCATTCAACAACCAAAAGACCTTTAACCCCAAAGAAAAGTACTGAAGAATCCTTTGCTCCAAAAGAATCTGAAGAACAGGAGCAAGCTACTTCCATGACCATTTTTTTCATTTTACTTGTTGTTGGTGAGTTCCAAGACTCTATCTCAAATGGATAACCTGAATAGTTTGGATGTTATTTTAAAAAAAGTTTTATGATAATTTGAAATGTCTTCTCAGGCTTGTATATGTTGCAATCAATCATTATAAATTCTACAACTCCAACATTCCCATAAAGCTATCTAACTCATAACAAATGTTTCATATAATTATGTTCCTGCCTAATAATTCGAATAGCTAGAAGTTACTGGATTAGTCTAAATGTTATTTTCTTTACTTAGCAATATGCATCTTTGCAATTCACTTTCTGATCAAGTCAAAATTTGCATACCTACCAGAGAGTGTATGTGTTGTGTTTCTTGGTGCCATTGTATCACTGATTTTGAAGCTGTTGCAAAGTAACCATGTAGCAAATTGGCAGGTATATTCATCATGCATTTTATTTCAAAGTATAATGTCCTTAATGCAAATCACCCATTTGAAGAACAGATAATCCTTTTGCATTGTTGCATATTTCTTCTGAATAATAGATTAGCTGAGATAAATTTGAAGTCTCTCTTGGTTGTCTACAGTATTTATTCACAATAGTTTTGTATTTTCCAGAAAGAGGAAGCTTTTCATCCAACTGCATTTTTCCTTATCCTTCTCCCACCCATTATATTTGAGTCTGGCTATAATCTTCACAAGGTTTGTATTTGGTACAGCAATCTCAATTATGAAAACATATGTTAGCTATAATGCTGTATAGAAGAGTTATTTTCATTAATTATACACTTCTATAATAATATTCTTGTATAAGAATATTCAAGCTCAGAATTGCTGAAATTTAAGAATAACTTAAGAGTAATGCAAGGCTCAAGTTTTATCAAGACTTAGAATTTTGTGTATTTGAGTTATAGATTACCCTTTGCACTATCAATACAATATTTATTATTCTGCTTTTGTGAAATTACACCTTCGATATTTAAGAATAATTTAAGAATAATCTAAGGCTCAAAAATTCCAAAAAGTTTAATAATAAAGAGGCTCAGCAAAAATTAGGTATTATGAAAAAGATGTGTATTGTTTCTCTGACTGCTGTTACTGACTCTGCATTTTCTCTGTTGCTATCATTTTGCTTATGATAATATTTTCTTGTTTCAGGGTAATTTCTTTGCTAATATTGGCTCAATCTGTGTATTTGCCATATTTGGGACAATCATATCTGCTGTTACTGTTGGTGGTGGTGTGTACTTATTTGGAAAGGTAGCATGATAAGTAGAAGTTTTAACCATCAAACATAAACTGCAAATGCAATTTATTTGTAAAGAGAAATCTTCTCAGCAAACTTTATCATGCACACAACTTTGTCATTTTGCTATGAAACCATGTCTGATGCCAATCAATAATCACAAAGCAATGCTAAATAGCATTTGCTGCATGCATGGTAGAATTTTGGGTTGTAGTAAATGACCATTGTAAGCTTTGGAATATTAAAATGTCAGTAATTTAAAGCAATGGTGGAAAAATTTTTCAGGGTGAGTGCCACATAATTGGGCCATGCAATGTCAAAATACTGCACCTTTTTATATTTGATAGTGCACTTTAAAGGAATGCAACATATAGAAAGCTTGGTTGATAGAAACAGATCCCTCATAATTTAGCACATGAAATTTATGGGAAAAATTTTCCATGCCACAATTATGCTTCACAATTTCGTTTAGTGTGGTAATATGTTTGCTTTGTTGCTAAATGTTTTGATTTATTTTGAATATCTTGCAGGCTTCTGCAGGGTGACTACCACTTTTTAGAAGGCCACCTGTGACCCATAGGCCATAGTTTGCACATCCCTGGTTTAGAGTGCTATATTGATCTTAGCTTCCCTCTATATGGATCTTTATATATTTGGAGTCTCAATCTTAGCTTTCCTCTCTATGGATCTTTATATGCTTTGAGTCTTTTGGATATGCTATTTTATGTTCTTATTTTAATTTTGCCTTGATGTGCATCAATGTTATTTCTAGGCTGGGATTGCATTTGAGCTCAGTGTTGTTGAAAGGTATATCAAATGTAGTTTTTCAGTCTACCAAGTGTTTGTCCTCCTAGTTATAAAAGGAGCTTTAATTTAGCAGATTCTGCATTATAACACATTGTATTTAGATTAATTTTTCACACTGAGAATTTCCAAATGTTTCTCATCAACTATTTTTCTTTTACTTAAAGCTTTGCTTTTGGTTCCATGATATCAGCTGTTGATCCTGTTGCAACATTGGCAATCTTTCATGCCTTACAAGTGGATCCAACCTTAAATATGCTTGTATTTGGTGAAAGCATCCTCAATGATGCTGTTGCCATTGTTTTAACAAAGTAAGTGCTTTTCTTGCATACTAATCTTTTTATTTCAATTCATCACCACACCTATGATTGCTTGCACCTACATGTTTGCACAACCTATATTCCTAAGAATCCTTATAGTATTTGCTGCACTTGCTTTAGATTACCTTAGAATCAAAATTTGGCATAAATATCAAATTTCTATCCTAAACTATCTTTATCTACTCTAAGTCACATTTTCCATTTCTTTGTTGTAGATTTACTTTCCAGTAATACTGCTAGTCAGTGCCTTGATCAACCCATTGATTGCAACATTTATAGCAATGTGTTTTATCTTTTAGGTCAGTTACAACACAATCTGATTCATTTTTCCATGCTTTGGGCTCATTTTTAGTAGTTTTCTTGGGATCTGCAGCTGTTGGAGTTGTGTTTGCACTTACAGCTGCTCTGATATCCTTTTCAGCTAAACTGTATTTCACATAACCTATGGTCCTATGATATTGTTAATCTTAGATGTTCAGGCCTTGCAATGAAAGTGCTCAATCAAGTGTGAGTGCCTCCACACTCACCTTGCAAATCCTACTGGACCAATTATTCAAGCTCTTAGAATCAATCAATTGTTCATATTAAAGATGTAATTCAGAGAAAGATTTTGCCTAGGTCTTTCTTAAGTCTCTATAAAGCAATAATTATATGCTCTTTCCCTCTCTCCTTTGAAATGGAAGTTCTTATGTTTGGTGTCTCATCATGGACAAAATTCATAGAACAAATTTCATGTGGTAGCACTAAAACTAATGCAATGCTTCACATATTTACTTTTATATAAGCAATTCATCAATGGAATCCCCTTTTATCTCAAGGAATATGTTAAGATGTTACTTTATGGCCCCTTTAAAAGTGTTCTCAAGTGGATACATGCCCCCACACCCCAACCAGCATGCCACTGCAAAAGCAGTGTAGGAGCTTGATCAAGTGCCTTAATAATTTAAGGAGCTTGATCAATCAAGTACTTATCATTTGCTCATTTCAAGGCCTGTTAAATGTTACTTATATATTTTCAAATGTAGACACTACTGCAGTGTATGAACAATTTGCTAAAGACACATTGCTTGCATTGCTGGAATGCATGCATCTTATACTGAATATCATCCACCCTGAATTTTGCTTTGCTGACAGAGTGATACACCACACATCACATAGGCCTATATGTTTATCATATTGCTAGGGCAGTCTAAATGTCTGGGTCAGAAGTCTTACTTTTCTGGAACAAGGTTAGAATCAGTAAATATGGCTAGCAAAAGCGAAAAATGAAGTGCAATGCTTGTATGCATATTTACTCTAGATTACTGAATAACTGGTGGGTGGTACTAAATAGGAGGATGGAAAATTATTGCAAAATTAATAATAGGGGATTGGAATAAAAGGGGAGTGGAAAAAATGGGTGGGATTTTAATTACGAAACACAGATTTTTGAAGTAGACAGTTCAAGCGAACATATCTATTCGAATGCAATCTGCTTTTATATCATTTTCATTCCACTTCTGTACACAGTTTCTATTTGGTTGCACAATACAGTGGACTCATTGTCTAATAACTGATTTCAGATTCTCTAAATTAGACAATAGGGGGGCTGGAATAACAAGAGACGATATGGAAGAAATTCAAAAAATAAATAATTGGGAGGGGATGATTGTTTTGTACTCTAGAGTACTTGCAATGCAAGCTTGGCTTTGCTTAGCAAACTATGTTAGTCAGTGCTGTTTATTTTAGGACATTTCAAGAATCTGAATTTTTTCCTCCTTTACTTTTATTACATATTGAAGTATGTTGATTTACGGCAGCATCCCTCACTTGAGCTTGGCATGATGCTGGTATTTTCTTATGCACCATATGGACTGGCTGAGGGACTTAAACTCTCTGGTATTTATGTTTTGTAGTGTATTCTTAAATCTACCCCATTTGTTACTTGCAAATAATGCTAAGCACTACTTATACTGCTATTCCTTCGTAAAACTTTGATATTTCACAGCTGCATTTTAAACTTTCAGAGTGTATGATATTGCGAGACAGTAGATACTGCTTCAGTTTCATGTCCTATCTACTATTATACCTTTGCTTTATTTTGTTGCTTATAGAACTCAAATTTTCTCTAACTTTCAGGTATAATGGCTATACTGTTATGTGGAATTGTCATGTCTCATTATGCTCACTTCAATTTGTCGCCTGTTACGCAAATCACAGTGCAGCAGTTGTTTCGTACGGCAGCCTTTGTTGCAGGTAATCTTTATTTCTTTAGACATTTCATTGTAGAAAGCTTGAGTGACCATCTGCCTTCTATTTTGTGATTAGCATGATTAGGATCGAATTATCTCATTTACAAAATTTTCAGGTACGTCGTTGCTACAGCCAATAATGGTTTCAGAAGCAAAAATTTCCACCAGTCTATTTAGTCTAGGTGTTATCTATTTCGTTGATTTCTTCCAAGGAATCAACAACGTTTCATATTTCTATTTTGTGAGGGATGCAAATCCTTCAAATTCACGCGCTAGCGGTCATTCCCTTAAAGGAATCTATGAGCATGCGTAGAAGGCATATCTTCATTTCGCTTGATTGTGGGCAGCGCAATGGGATAGTTCATATCGCGCATGACAATAGATTCCCCGGTCAATGATTTGCTTTAAACTCCAACGGCTTACAAATAGGTTGCAACAATTGGGGCAATCCTCGGTATCCTCTACAAATTAAAGATCAACTGAGTTCTATAAGCAGCTTTTGCTGTTGTATTCCCTGCTAAGCGTTAACGTTTGAGTTTTTTGCAGTGTTATCACTAAGGAGAGATTTTTGTACCAAAACATTGTGAAAATGAAACATAAGTCAGAAAACACAGCTTTGTTATGAATTTGAAGATGATCGCAACACTACTCGTCCTTTTTGTATTCCTCAAAATCATTTGGGAAAATTTTATACATTTTCAAGATTTTCATTTATTCTTTCTTGATTCCATAGAATTGTTGGTGTTTGCATATCTTGGAATGGCAATATTTAGCTTCAAGCATAGATTAGAACTTTCTTTCGTCATATGGAGCATAGTAAGCAAACAAAATTCTTCTAAACCATTTATTTCACTTCTCGGGCTTAAAGTAATGAATACTCTGGTTCGTTATCTGTATTTCTAAGAAAGCTTACAGTTGTTTGCTGAGTAGTTGTTTACTCTTCTTCATAAATTAAAAAACAATTTATTTTTTATTCCATGCTGAAATTGGAATCGTCATATACTGTGCCATGTATACTGCCTATTCAAATGAAACGTCATTTGTAACAATGAAACTGTATCTCCTCGTGTTTCTTGTTCTGCGTTTTTTTGTGAACTGCGATTTCCTCCCAATTCTTTGTACACTGTCTTAAGTTGCATTATCTGATCACCCGTAACTATATAGCTTTTGAAGCTTGTTTTGTCTTGCTTTCAAAGCACATGCAACATTCCTTGTAGAATTTAGCCTATTTTTCGCACCACTTTACCCTCTTGTTTTCTAGGTTCTCATTCTTGTTGGTCGAGCAGTGAATATTTTTCCATTGTCATACATTCTGAACTTCTTCAGAGAGACAAAAATTAGCAGAAAGAACCAATTCATAATGTGGTATAGTGGTAAGCTCAAGCATTACAGCATTTTTCCATCTGCTATTGGTTTGTTGATTCATAGTCAATGTTCATTTAACCTAAACCTAAGTATATTTGCTATTCCCCCACGATATTTGGCTTTTCCTTTTCAAATTTCAAGAGTCTACGCAACTCAATAGATTAAAATTTCTCCCAGCTTTTTGCTCAGCCACAACATTAATGAGGTTCATTAGTATTTTTGCTTCATGTACGTTTCTTCATTTTGTAATCAGTTACGTTTTTCCCTCCCTAAGGTGTTTCCTTTTTCCTGTAATTTTGTTCATCTGTTATTTATAGTTTGACTCTTATGTATAGGTGATAGGGTAGTCATAGCCTTTTGCCAGAGTTTCTTTTAAGAACAATTTAGAACTGCACATAAAATCCAGCGATGCTGTGTTGAAGAATTAAGTTCTGGTTGCAAATGGGATTGAACTGCTTGCTTATAGTGAAAAGGTGCTTATAGTGGCAGACAACTGCCACTACCTCTAACCCTTCCATGTCTGGTTGTGTCGCGCCTATCATTTCATACTTAAATCTGTCATTTTTACAGCTATTTGCTTCCTTACACTCTTGGGCTACTAAATAATACACTTCTGAATTGCACAGTTCTTTCATCAGAACTGCACAAATTTTTTTAGAACTGCACGTTAAAAAGCCTTGTCTGTTGTTCCCCACAGTATCGTCTTTGTATAGTTGCAATCTCTACCAAAAGTCCTTGGAACACCAATTCATTAATGCATAATTTCTGATAAAAATGATTTTCTTATCTATGTCAAACGAATGAAATCCCCTCCCTCCAAAAAACAATGATGTTGAATTAAGTGCTTATTTGTCAGAAAAGTGTCTGCAAGCATAGCGACTTTTTCTGTACCCCTCAGCACTGTATATAACAACATTGTTTTGAGGGGGAGATGGGGGATACTACTAATTGGGCAGCAGAAATACTGCAAGTGTTCCTAGACTTTGGCAGAGATTGTATGTATTGCAAATTTATACGTTTTTAATAGAAGTACGAAAAAGCAGCGACATTTTCAGACGTACTATATCTGAGAATGTTGCCGGTTTTTTTGTGCTGTGGTAACGTTCTGTAGTAGAAACAGACTATTTACATACTAAGCTTACTGTGATCAGGAGACAGATCATAGAACTCTAATAGAATTTTTCTTTTATGGATTCCTACAGTGCTGTAACGGTAAATTTACCTGAGCCTCTTTTTCATCACAGGCCTACGAGGCGCGATCGCTTTTGCACTGTCGATTAATTTGGATTTCGATCAGGACAAAAGGCATGTTTTAATCACCACGACGTTGATAATTGTTTTGTTTACGTTGCTCGTGCTTGGAGGATCAACACTGCCTCTATTGAAGGTAAGATCTGAATTCATATGTTTGAACTATCACAGATAAAAGATTACATTACTCTAGTGTCTCTAATAGAGAGGGGGTGGCAATAGAAAGGGGTGTTCATATCGGCCTATTCTTAATAGAAGGGGGTGTTTATGTCGACTAGTTTTCAATAACACGAGAGTGCTAATAGAAGGGGGTATGCATGTATTAGGAGAAGGTGGTTCATGCTGGTAAATTGTTTTATTAGAAGGTGATTTAATTTTCTGCGTGCTCTTATCATGATCGATATGTAAAATTTAATAGAAAGGCGGTGTTGATAAGCAACGGTGGGGGAGGAAAATTCTCCTGAAATTAATAGACGGGGAGCCCGTCTATTAGAGACTCCAGAGTAGCTAGCAAGTTGGTGTACCTTATGATTGTTGCGCCAACTGAGTTCAATGATTTTTTCTCATTTGATTAGCTGTTACTATAGTTTTTCCTTTCATAAAATGACATATTTTTTGTATTATTTGCTATTCTGCTAGCATTGTTCTTACCGGCTAACCTTTTATGTGTTATTAGTTTTGGCACTTACTTAATGCTTCAGTAAGGGGCCCACATTGAAACATAGGTTAAGAAAGTTTAGAAATTCACTGGACCAAATTTTTGAAACCATTTAGTCTGACATCATATCATGCTCGATAGTTTAATGCGTCTTGCTATGGACCAAAGTTTTCTTTATGAAAGGACCAACAGGTAATCTTTTGGGGGTGTCACAAACCTCACTCCACCTAATGTGCACCCCTTACTTCAATCTTTTGGGGTACCTCTTTCTTCAATGGCTCATTGACTGCTTCATTCATCATAGAAACCTCTAATTGAGCGTTTTGTTGTCGTATCATAGTGATATTGTGCGAATTGTGGACGTACGACAGGACCATACTTTCCTTAGTCCAGCGTTTCTCAAATAGTGAGGCGCGCCCCTCAAGGGGGCACGATGCAATGCTAGAAGGGGTGCGCATTACCCCAGGGAACAGGTATAAATATACAATTTTTATAGATAATGGTCTTATGTTTGGCGAGTGGGGGCGCGAAATATTCTCTCTTTCCATTGGGAGCCTTACAAGAAGTACTTGAGAAGCACTGCCTTAGTCGTTGATATCATGCTTTCACTTGATCTTTAGTTTGTGTATTGCGAATGCAATCTGACCTTCTATTTAGCTAATGCGAGCCAATGAGGATGAATCAAATTCAGAAGGACTAACATTAAGTAAAACACAAGCAGAAGTAAGTTGGCCTTTTTATGTTGCAAATTTTCTGCTGGATATTAAACTTCTATTGGTGTGCAAGGATAGTTGGTAGAATCAGGCCTTAAGAAAATTCCATCCTTGAAATGCGAGTTTGTTTGCCACCACTATGTTTTGATAGAAGCTCTTCACTTTTCCTCTATCTACCATGAAAAGAAAAGTATCTTTTTAATCACGTAGTTGTATCTAATGTTTATATGAACTTTTTTGAAAGTCAGTATGATGCTTTTAAAAACTTGGATATTTTTACACATCGAGTTCAGTTTGTATTGAGCTCAGCTCATGGTACCTACCATACCATAACAGCATTGCTTATCATCCCTATCTGTCATCTTAAGGGCTCTACACTGGATGCTGATCAACTCACTGATGATGAATACAGAGGCACACTACGTTCACGGTTGAAGGGATTTGTTCGTTTCGATGCTCGATACCTACTACCATTCTTCTCAAGAAAAATGACACGCCAGGTAAATTTCAATGAAAAGATTATTACTCACATTATTTGGTAGTGATTAATAAGTGTTGTTTGGCGAATTGCCTCTCCAAATTTTTGGAGTTGTTCAAAGCATTTTACCCATTGTAATAATACTGCTTTTCACATAATTTGTGATATAGAAAATCGTGGCATAGCACATGTTCATCTTAGTCTTGTAGCATGTATGTCTTATTGTTATCATTATCTCATCTATTCAAAAATATTCATGTCAAAGAACAACAAGTGTCTGGTCAATTGTTCAACAAAACATGCCGAGAAATATTTTTAATTTTTCTATAAAATATCTCAACAACACTCTACCTACTCGGAAAAATCTCTGCAAAAGGTCTATTTCTCAGTCGTCAGCATGTTCATTCTGCCTTCAATCAAAAACTTTGCAGCACGTGGTATCTTGTTGTAAGTGGTACCTCAAGAATGGCAGATATACTTGGCGCCACAGCCCTGTCTTTCTTTTCCTTGCTAATACATATTCATCACTTAACCAAAGCTCAGTTTATACCGGTTTGCCCTCTTTTATGTCCCCATCTTTGATTACTGGTGACTCCCTTCGTTCTGACCTCCTTTTACTCGCAGGGAATAACGCACTCTACATTCTTGAACTCAAACTGGGCTTTGAGACAAGTATTCAAGCTAATAGCGTAAGGAGAGCCACCAAGTATACTCCACTACTGCTAGACTTTTCCTCTTCATATAATAAAGTTATTTTTATCAATGTCCCCATGGGTGCTCTCGGTGTTACGGGCTCCTCCTGTGATTCCTTTCTTACTCTACTCCAAGATCTGAATTTTGACAAAGTTACACAAAGAAGAATTATTATGAAAACAATTAATATTGCCATTAGGTCAACATATTACATCTCTTGCCAAAGAAATAAACCATGGAGCAACCTTGAACTCCTGAACATCTGAGCATTTACTTCCTTCTCTTACCATTCTACCTTTGAGTTAAGTTATATATCCATTATCATTGTTATTATTTTTGCTTTGTAAATTCACTTGCTTAGTACAAACAAGCCAAATGTACACTACCAATTATATGAGAAGTGTATTATTGTAAGTAACAAATATATGCACATGAAAGTTTAAGCAAAACAAAATTATTGGTTGCAATTGTGCTGCAATGTTTATCATTAAGCAGCACTGTCTATATTTCTGTAGATCTACATATCACATATAGCATTATAAGCAAAAATTGCTGGTATCTTCTAGATAAATCGTGTAACTGTGCTTTCTCCTTATGGATTTTTTATTCAGTTACTTGGTCGTATACAGATACTTCATCATTTTCATGACCTTTGCCACTGTACAGGAATGAACCTCTCTATCATGATGCACGCTTGATTGATTTAGCTGTTTTTATTTCTAATTGAGACACTTTCTCCAAGGAAAACATATTGACCTTCTTTCCAAATAAGTCAGATGTTGTTAGATTGCTTGGCCATTTAGGCTATTACCCACAATTGGTTTTCTTGATGCTGTAGGTGGAAACCGTAGCTTTTTTGATATATTGTAGAATAAGAAGGACGACAACAAGATGCCACATATTTCTTGAATTTAGCAATATTGACGACTGATCCAGTGTTACGACTATTCCATGACAAACTCAATTCCATAACAAATATAACTTTTCTAATTTTACTAACTAAACAGTGTGACTTAAAGAGTGTGACTTTAAGTATTATGCTCATACTGAAGATGACTCAAACACTAGTCTAAGGTCCCGCTTACGCTATAACGGATAGCAATCGTCGCGCCGCGAGTTTTCTATCGGATAAGGGGTACTATTTACATCATGCCAAAGCTATCCGGTACGAGACGCTCCTCAAATGAGAGGGAAAGTCACTTCGGTCTGTAGGTGATGTAAAAGTCACGCCATATTGTTGTGACGCTATCCGGTATAGTATAAACGATCCCCCTATCCGACCGAGATCATTCCATAACACAACACAACGATAGCAACTGTATAGTGCAAATGGGGCCTAAACGTCATGGAATAATGGAACCACCGGATCAGTCGTCATTAGATTAGTCATTCTCGATTTTACCTCCGTTTCCCCCAGTTCCTTGGGGCTTGGAGGGTGCCTCTGAGAGGACTTTAGTTCTGGTACGAGCATTTAGGACCGGATACCTATTCTGGCGCACCAATGGACTGCGCTGGGCCTCGAACCCTGGACCATGTTGGTCTGAATCGAGTGCGTTACCGCTAGGCCACGGCTGCAGCACCGGATCAGTCCTCACTATTGCTAACTTCAAGATATTTTTAGACTGTTTTTGTCGTCTTTCTTATTCTACAATTGACTCTCTTTAATATATTCGTGTGATAGAGGGTTTGCAGTATACATGCCTTACTGAAGTCATAGTTAAATTTGTGCATCTTTTTCTAGGACTGGCGTGACGCACACGATGAAATGCAGAGACTGACGTCGCATTGGTACAGTGAAGTTCGAAAAACAGACAGTTCTGAGGAAGATGTTGAAGTTAAATTTAGGGAGAGTCAATTCTAGTGGTTGTTGCTCACCAATATTTATGTACTGCAGAACATCGTAAACAATTAAATCTGTTTTTTATTATTCAAATTCAGTTATGGCCTATTTGAAAAATTTATTAGCATTTCGGTTATTTATTTGTAGCTACCTCGAATCAGAATTCTTAAGAAGCATAAAATATTTTACATTTACGTCGAGAGTGGTGTAGTTTCTATTACTGCATGCAGAGCTATGACCCATGAATGTCAAACTAACAATTATAGGATTACGCAGAACAGCAATAGCTTAATTAGTTTACTAACTAAATATTTAATAATTTAAGAATAGAAGAAAGGCAATAAGCAGGTTGATGTCTGTGTTATTGCTTCATATTGACGGTATCCAATGTTCTTGGTTTTCCCCAAAATTACACAAGAAAGCAATGTTTATTTTAGGTGCCAAGTTTGCTTTAACCCAACATATTTCACATTTGCTGATAACAAGCATATACGATGTGTAAAACTCGTTTTGAGGTGCTTCATTACAAAGTTTTGGATCAAATCGTTTGAGACCCTCCCTTTCAATCGATATTTCGAATGAATTCGTATATACTGTACTTAGGCAATATACTGTAGACCTCAATGTACTGTAGTTGGTATTTTAAGTGCCGTATAATTTGTTTCTAGCTCTAAGTTGCATTCGACAGTACACTTCTATTAATTTTTGGTACACATAAACTAACTAGCATTTGGTTTGCTATGCTTGTTCTTTTAGATAATTTTATCTTTTGAATTGTATTATGAAGTTTAGCTCTGCTTTGACTACTGGTACAATTTCTGGTAATTGGCCATTGATACGAGCAGCATTGCAAAGCATTAATCATGCTTCCAGTTCTAGACAGTTGTTGATAAATAATTGAGAAATTTTCATCTCTTGCTTCTATGGTCCACCAAAGTCAAAGGACGGTGTGTACGCTCTACATACACACTACGAAGCAAACAGTTTGTTTTAAACATTAAGCATTCACTGTCCACTTGCGATATTTTCAAACGCCTGGTCATGTAACCATAGTGATGCTGGTGCCATTCAGTTCTTTTCGCTTTACCTACGATATCGAATGTTGTGATATAATCAAACTAAATGAAAAATATACATCAGAGATAAAAAGCAGTTTATTCTGGTCGAAATGAAGTACCAAAGAATATACAAATAATAAGGAAACAAAAGAATGTGTACTCAATGCGATGCCGCTGTTCACTAAAAAAGGCGGGAAAGACAAAAAGGCCAGCAGAGGTTGCAGTTACGAGGATGTTATTGAAGAGGAACTCCCAGTGCTACACAAACTTATTTACAACTTTGCTAAAGCTGCAAAAATTAAGACTTGCATTAAAAAGATCGTTGATATAAATGAGAAGGATTCATTTGGAAGGTTAGATTGTGTTGCTTTGAAGAACTTTTTCTGGCCTCCGCTGGCCTAAATCTCCATTGATGTTTAATAGCACTTGCATGCTTATCAGCTCTATCTTATCAAGCATCATCATCAGACGTCAACAAAATTATTTCGAAACAACTGAGATATTGATATTAAATGCATCAGTGGTGTCTGCAAGGATATTTTATATTCCCCATGCTTTGTGAGCCCCGTAGAACCCATTATTTTCATTATTTTGAAAGCTACGTATGTTAATTTGCTTTCAACTCTAAGAGTAGGTTTGTCTTCCTGGCTTCATCCGTTCAGCTCAAGGTGCTAGCTTTGCCATGTGCTAATGCAGATTCCTACCTCCAATCTTAGTTAATGAATAGGAAAGCTTGTATTTTTTAATTGGTAGGGGTATAGTTTTCAAAGCCCTTTACTATAATGTCAGTGATTGTGTTGATCTATCCTACAGATCTGCTTTACACATTGCTGCTGCTACATCTAATGCCAAGGCTCTTGTTCTCTTGGTGGAGTGTGGCCTACCTGTCCAATTTGATGCCAAAGACAATGATGGAAAGACCCCCCTCTTTAAGGTATCATCACAAAGCATTTGATCTTTATAGTGGAATAAATGGAATGTTGCCTGTTACTTTTTGAAGATTTTCCCATCCCAATCATTTTGGGACCTCTACCTGTTAAGTTTCCAATTGTTTAATCTGATCAAGTCTTTTTCTTGTCAAATAGAAGGCCATGTCACACAAGGATGGTGCTATTTGGTGTCACAGAAGGGAGCTGCCCCCAAACATTCTAGAGAACCCCCCTTTGCCACCTAGTATGAAAAAAGATAATTTTTTAACCACTTCAACTTATCAGAGATAGAAATTCCTCTTTGAAGTTGTGTTGAAAAGTTGCCAGCCAATTCACTTTACTGGAAATATTTTGTAAACTGCAAGCTTTTGAGTTGTTCCTGGTTTGTCAGCACATTATTTTTTTAACTCTATCACCACCCCTGATGTCACAGCCTTTATATGTTTGCTTCCAGCAAATACCATATGATTTGCTCATATTTCATGTCAATGCTTGATGAAACTGTGTCTATACAGTAATTTTAGAAATGTGGGCTTTCATCTATCAACCCCCCCCCCCC
>WIPJ01067648.1:212395-226731 GCA_018155075.1 Cassiopea andromeda | reverse complement strand
TTATTCGGGGGGGGCTTTAAAATTTTCTAATAGTTGGTCATACCCCCATTTGAAATTGTTGCTAATTGTCCTGTCTGAAATGTTTCTATTATCCTTTATGATAGCTACCATTGTTGGTGTAAACTCAACAAAAACGGATTTGGTTGGAAACAAGATTTGTTTATCTGCTTCATTTACATCCTGCCAAGCAGTTCAACTATGTTGAGAACAGGGGGCAAGCTTTGTCATTTAAGACCCTCCAATCAGAATGTGATTACTACCAATAAGCTAACTTTTGATGCTACAAATTCAGGCAATAGGACGTTTTCTAAAGGACATACAGTTTTCTCGCTAATTAATGGCTGCTTTTTCTTTTAAAACTCTATAAAGCACTGACAAAGTCTCAAAAAGCCACAGTCACATGCTTTACTGAGGGCTTATTCAGGGGGGGGGTCTACTGAACATTCGTAGGTCTATGGTGTAGGCTAATTTGAGGAAGGCTTATTTGGGAATTTACGGTAACTGAAAACTTCTAAGAGAAGGAAAGACCTAACCTACCATTTTTTCATTAAATTTGGTGACGCAGTTTCTGTTACAAATAACTGCTTTCTGCGTGAAAACTTAGATACGTCAAGTTAATCCACGCAGTGGAAATAGCCTATGCATTTTAAATTGAATTTTCGAGGAGAAATTTGACTCCAACCAAAACAAAAACGAAATCCCGGTTGTGTGTAAGAACATCAGGTAGAAAGTATAAAGGCAAAAATGGTGTTCACAATGGAACATATATCTGAATTAAACCTATCCATGCAAGCCTGAATTCCGGATATCAGCACTGAATACAGCCCCTAACTACCCAACTACCTTATCTCAAGCGTACAAATACTTTTAGACCTCAATATCTGCTATTTCTCAATATAGATTGAGTTAGCTCAAAGCATCCTACACAAACAGTCTACACATTGAAAGCAAAGCCTGACTATCTAGATATGAACATAAGATTTCTAAGTCGATTAAAAGATGCAAATCTTCAAAATACGGTGTCACCTTGCATCCCTATGTAGTTTTTCACGATGTGATGATTTTGTCTTTCTTGCAACTACGTGTTTGTGTTGAATATGTTGAAAATGGGCTAAAAGTTCTTTGAAATCGATTTTTTTTACTGCTTTCCTTAGCTCATATTCCTCTTTACCAATATGGACGCCACTGAAATTAGAAAACAGTTTACAAAGACAACTGGCACAAATCACCAATATCAGAAACTGTCTTGCAGCTTCTATATAACAATGTGCTGGTATAGGTATCTGGCAAAATATCCAACACCGTAAGTGCTCTAATAAATGCTAAGTCTCTATTAAACGTCCGTATCCAATAAACGCCCACTGAAGAGCAGAATCGAGATCGGTGGAATACAAAGGAATCAAAATACTAATGAGATGCGCATGGTCTCGATAAATTTCCAGACTTAAATAAGCGCCCGGGGCGTGTACTTAAGCCTTTACTGTACAAAATAATTCCAAGAGAAGACTAATGAGCAAAGGGTATTTTTCTGAGATGAGTTCGTATGCTAACATATAAATCAGTTTACATAAAATTTCTTTGAAAAAGTAATGAGTGGAAGTGCAGCTAAGCAGCAGAAAAGGTAAATTTATTGACTAAACTGGATGCTAGACGACATTCTTAAAAGAATCGAATACAAACGTCATTGATTACATACTCTTAGGTGCTTAATTGCCACCCCCCTCCCCCGCTAATTGATTTCTGAAAACTTTTCCAGCCTCCCGCTCTTATTAGGATCCCCTCCCGCTTATTAGTTTTTTGAGCAATATTTTTGTTCTGCTTACATTCTCACGACTATAGACACCAGACTTATGAACATACAGTGCTTTATAGCAGCTTATCTTAGATTTCAAAGTACTTTTTCTACCCCTTCCTATTCCAAACCTCATGGCTTATTAATTTCTTGCTTCTAACCCCCCCCCGGCTTATTCTAACTCCCCAGCAATTAGACACTAAGAGTACCTCAACAATCACTTCATCAGTGAGAGAAAGCATACAAAATATATGGACAAAATTGATGGATGCTGCAAGTGAATATACACAACAGCTACAGAATACTGCTACTAACCCTAATAAAAAAGTACAACAATAAAACAAAGGAAATACCTTTGCTTATTCGATGGCAAAATGTGAACATTTGGTACGCATTCTAATCTATTTCGTAATAGCGTGAATGCTGAACTTTGTGGGAGAAGCATTAAAAGGCCATACAATGCTTTTAGTAGATAGTAATTTCTGTCCGTGTCTAATAGTTGTAGACGAAGATCTACGAAAGAGAGGTACATCATAGGCAAAAAATTTTCTAAAAATGCTGTAGCAAGAAAATTGATATCACTTACAAAACCGATGGGGAAAACCCAATGGGGAACACCCAATGGGCACTGTACTGTCCAGCAAAAATGATGTGACTGGCTATAAAACTAAATGTCCTAGTCAAAACCTATACTAGTCTCCAGAAGTCCTGGGGTAATTTGCACATATTTCTTCTACACAAAACATTCGTCCCCTTCCTCCAACAACTAAACAGTGTTTGCATTGGAGGAAGTACTCTTCAGTACCTCTCCCCCCCTGCTTATTAATTTTGAACCAAGAGGGGATTTCAGCCCGGACCTGGAACTTGCATCGCTAAAGGAGAACTTAAACAAGAGAGAAATTGCTCTTAGAAGCTCTTACGACGTAGCTGAAAATCGTGCCAGCGATGATGACACTAAGAGAGGATAATAGAATTACTTTTTGTATATTGGAAATAAGGTATTACTGCAACATTTTACTGACCCCCCTCCATTTATTACAACCCACAGGCTTTTAAGCCTCAGACTCTTCCAAGCCCCCAACGATTACTACCCTCCCCTTCTATTAGGACTGGAGAGTAATGCGTCAATGGAAGAACTCCATGGGCACAATGACACCAAGTTTTTCATGAACCGAACAACATTGTCATGGGGGAAAGGAAAGTGCAAGGCGTAATGACTTAATTTCTGAGAGGATAATATTTTTTCACAATTTTCTGTGAGTATCCCAGGAACTTTTCGCGACTATTGTAACTGTAAACCATATTAGCAATATAACAAAAGTCTTCGCTTCGAATACACAGTAGATTACGTTTAACCTTGAAAGCAGTTTCACTCAAGCATAATTGCAGATTATGGTAGCAAAGGAAAATATTGTATAACGTTAAAATTGTTTGCACAATAGTCGATTACTATTTTGGCCTAAGCACAAGAATATTAGAAGAATAACTACTGAAGGCAAGCGTCTGTCCTATTTGCATCAATGTGCATAAAAAATTTTCCAAATAAATCTAATTCGTCTACTATACTCGATACTCGATTTTACCTCCGTTTCCCCCAATTCCTTGCGGCTTGGAGGGTGCCTCTGAGAGGAATTTAGTTCTGGCGCGAGCATTTAGGACCGGATGCCCTTCCTGACGTCACCAATGGCATGCGGTGGGCCTCAAACCTAGGACCATGTTGGTCTTATACGAGTGCATTACCGCTAGGCCACGGCTGCTCTAAAGGCATAATTCAACAATAGGAGGAATTTAACCTATGAGAATGGGCCATTACGGTTTGTCAATGTTGTACATCAAATAACCACAATTCGTGCACTATACTCACATGTAAAAATTGGGGATTCAAGAAGTTGCACCAATGTGTCGATCTGTGTAAGAAACTCGGCATTGACCTCAAGATTGCAACTGAATTGGAGTTAAGAAATAATCGAATCTCGTATAAAGCTATAGCAACTTGCATGCATGAATCATTTTCAACAAATTGTTCTCTTTATTTTCAATTGACAAAGTATTAGTTTATCAGAAAAAGCCAAATTACTGCATTCTTGAAATCACTCTTACCTTAAAACGAGGAGCCTTCTTCACGCCAATAAAGCTTAAGCAGCTCTCAAATTTGCTGAGGGAGACTGCACCGTTCAAAAGTAACTTACTTTCAAAAGTGCACTTTAAATAACAACACAGAAAATCAATAAATAAGTTCAGATTTACACCAGTTGCTATTGTATTGTGGCATGCCCTTAGCTGAGTACGCAATTCGTTGCTATTCATTGGTCATAACAGTCTACTTGTCTACTTTTGTCTACTTTTGAACATGCTTTATGAGCTATACAAATAAAAGAATAGTAAAGTCCATAGTCAAAATACTCTCTTGTGCTTAATTGCTCTACAGTCTCTCTCCCATCTTCGTCTTGTTGCAGATCATTCTATTTTCTACCACTATTTTCACAGACATTGCTCTCTGGAAATCAAGAATATTACGCCTGATCCAGTGAGGCGTGTTCGAATCACCAGAAGCTCTACGCACTCACGCCCTTTCCAAGTTGCACTACCTAATCCACGAACTCTAGCTCACAAATCATCTTTCATTTCAAGAAACTCTCAACTATGGAACTCATTGCCATCCACTACTTTCCCCGAGTCCTACAAATTATCATCTTTCAAATCTAACATCAACAAACTTGATCTTGTCTACCTATCTCCTTAACCTTTCTCCCATTTCTTAGTTTTTCCTTAGTTGGGACTTTGTTATAGGCCCTACGGCCTTGCCCCGACATTACCCACTAAAAAAACAGAAAAACATTGTAGGGAATTAATATTGCACTTTTTGCACATCAAATTCAGCACAAAAGTACATACAGCAGGCCTTTAATCTAAACGATTGAAATCAAGCTTTAAAGTTCACCAATGTTGAAGGATACAAATGCAATAACAACTCGCAGGCATGTTTATACGTTTGTGCCAAGAGACATAATGAAACTGTTGCAACTGGATTGTGACACCAACATCGATATAGGCAAGAGAACAAGTTGCAACTTTCCTGCAAAGATAACATATAATCATAAAATGAATGACAGAATTTCAACAACAGGAGATTTAACTACATACTCTCTCAGGTGCATAATAGAAAAGGGGTCCTAACAAATAGGGGTTGAAACGCTTTTTGAGAAACGCAGCTAAATTATAAACTTCATTATGCAAGCCACGACGAAAAACATGATTATGATTTCTTTTCTTTTATTGCGACATGACCAGAATTAATTTGACATAACCGGGGAAGACCAAGAAAACATAACTGTGTAAGACTAAGAATTAATAGCTGGAGGGTGGAAAGCTTTTCCATAGTTAATTAGTGGAGGTTTTATTTAGCTGATGGGTCTGAAATTTTTAAAATGTAACGTAGATGCACAATAGAGAGGCAGATGAATGTTCATTTATGTATACATATAAGTGACTTTATGTATTACATTACCTTATCTATAACGGCATAGCTCGATATACACGATTTTACCTCCGTTTCCCCCAATTCCTTGGGACTTGGAGGGTGCCTCTGAAAGGAATTTAGTTCTGGCGCGAGCATTTAGGACCGGATGCCCTTCCTGACGTCACCAATGGCATGCGGTGGGCCTCGAACTAGGGCCATGTTGGTCTTAGTCGAGTGCATTACCACTGGGCCACGGCTGCTCTAAAGGCATAATTCAACAATAGGAGGAATTTAACATATGAGAATGGGCCATTACGGTTTGCCAATGTTGTACATCAAATAACCACAGGGCAGCCGTGGCCTAGCGGTAATGCACTTGACTCAGACCAACGTGGTCCTGGGTTCGAGGCACATCGCATGCCATTGGTGGCGTCAGGAAGGGCATCCGTCCCAAATGCTTGTGCCAGAACTAAAGTCCTCTCAGAGGCACCCCCAAGCCCCAAGAATTGGGGGAAACGGAGGTAAAATCGAGAGTAGATTACTTTACTGATGACGTAGTATTGAATATTTAATTTTCAGCGACCTCGAGAATCCGAAAATAAGCTGCGGAAGAAGAAGTACATCAAATAGCCACCTAGTGTACAAGATCTTTCAAAGTAATTACCTCGTTAGCAAGATCTTTCAACTTTTGTCGAAGTTCAAACAACTCACTAGATGTCAAGAGTATCATATTCAGTTTGTTAACCATCAATGAAGCGAATTGGAGGTCCTCTTCTTGTTGCAAAATTTCAGAAAACGCATAATATACGTCCTTCGCGTTAAGAAGCACACAGAGATGCCTAAAAATAATAGTCAATTAATAAAGCTCATTCATAATATCTCGAAAAACAACAAAAATAGTTGTTTTAAACTACCGGAAGTAAGTTTGTCTCAAATCAACCAGAATGCAGCTTGAAGTAACACGTGACATTTGTTATGGTATATTTTTAACTCAATAGTGATAAATTGCCATAAGAGGCCATTCAAAAAGTACGTACGCTCTGAAGAGGGGGAGAGGGTACCCAAAAAAGCGTACGAATACGTACAAGGGGGAGGGGGGCTTCTTTAAAGAACGTACGCAAACTCATGAAATGTTCCAATGGTAATTACATTAATTAGAACTGTCTTAAAGAATGTACATGCAAGATGTACATCCTCATTGAATTTTATACAAATATTATGGTGATTTCCAGAGTTCTCGGATATGTAACAAAAGTCTGCAAAATTTTTAATTACTGAGATATACCGCAGTAGCAAATCTTTAATCGAGGGAGGTGTGATGACTTGGAAGTACATCCCCTCAGGGGGGATGCCTTGAAAACATGCAAAAGCGTGCAAGGGGGAGGGGATCCAAAAATCAATGAAATTGAGAGCACGTATTTCTTGAATAGTCCCTAAAGAGTAAGGCGATAAAAATAAAATTAAAGGGAATTTTAACCTGCAACTTACTACTGTAAATAAAGCAAAATTATGTCTGAAATGATGCAGAAGGGGGGCGGGGGTAACATGCCATAACATAAACAAAACGATAGAGATATAACTGTATGACATGTGAGAAAAAGATAGCAGCACAAATAAGGACTGAAAAATAGCTTTACCGTATAATAAATGAGCCCCGATCATCAAGCAACTTCCTGTCTGTGCTGAACATTCGAAGTAAGTTTATCATGAACTTGGTGAAGTATGTGTTCAGCAATTTCTCATGTGCAGTCTCTTGTTCATCATGTGGTTCACCACTTGACAATGAATGATGTCGTGGTGCCCCAGCCGTTGAGGCGGAGATGTCGGATAAGACTTCTAGATCTAACAGGACAACCTAGCAAAAATATACTAAAATACAGTACACTCGTACATGAGATAATAATGAAGAAATATGAAGCATGATATCTTTATATTACAAAGATAAAGTTAAATGACACGAACCTCATCTGATGGATCAGAAAGTGTTTTTAACAATGCTGGAAACAGCATCTCAATATGTTTGAATAACTGCAAAAACAAATAATCAACAAGCTGATAAAACTTAAGGTAATGGAAAAACACTTCAAGAGTAATACACCGCCTACAATATCTTACATTACCATTTACCTAATTGGGTATTCTATAGAGCAGTAAAGTGGAAAATATTCACAGAATGATCACAAGCTTTTCTATGAATCATGACAACGACGAAGAGTCCAAATCAGTTCAGTATACTCCAATACTCGGCATAACCAGGTATTATTCCATATTAACATATAAGACTATTCTATAAATAAAGCTTTTCCAGTGTGACTATACATCAGATTATTCTACAATTAAGACTATTCCTGTGTGACTACACATAAGGCTATTCCATAATTAAGGCTGTTCCGGTGTGACCATAAACGTTTCGACTCTTCTCGACCCATCATCAGTATAGAAATAGACTGATTGAGGTGCTCTGTTTTCAACGTGCTTGAAATATGCCATTCTTGGCCCATACTTAATAACCAGGAAAACAAAGCCAACTTCACTTCATGTAGTATACCAATGAAAAAGTAAAGCAAAAGAATAGGACTGATTGGTAAGCATTATATAGTCAAAAGTCACAGTTCCTTCCCGCGCCAGTGGCGAATTGGACGGTGCCTATCTCCGTTTCTATAGCCCAAGGCCATGCATCTGTGAATGCAGTGAAAGCTACAGCGGGGGGCTGGTCCACTGGTAGCTCCGCGTATTTAACTTTCTCACTCCATTCTCGCATGCCGAGTGCCAGACGAGAAGATACTGAGTACCATTTTTAAAGTCTTTGGTATGACTCGGCCGGGGCTCGAGCCCACGACCTACCGGTTGTGAGGCAGACGCGCTAATCACTTGGGCATCACTCCGGTTATTATATAGGAGATACTCCTTTATTGAAATGAAAAATGAAAATGAAAATCTAGCTAATAGTAGAACAGAGTGACACTACATAAAGCCACTTGCTTCAATGCAGCCTTTTGACTCATAAGAATCAACCCCACCAAAAGCAGTACCTCTCTGTAATAGTCTTCTTTAATTGGAAAAGTATTTGATTCAGATAAATATGAGATAAACCCCTTTATTTCTTTTACTAATAACAACAGCTTCTATAAGCTGGCACCAACCTTGTTCGGTACTTTCATGTGCAACTGCAACACCCAGCGTAAGACAGCAACTCGCGTTTGGATGGCTTTGTTTGATAATTGCTTAGTTAAAACTTCTACAACAGGGCCTAGCTCTAACTGCACACTCGACTTTCTTGGGTTTTCTTTTTTTGCTATTTCGTTATCATCTTCAGTTGTTATAAGTCGCATCAGGCCCTGGTTGACCGCTTTTGCTACCTCACGTAGATCTGGTATACGGTTAAGATAGTTTAACACTGAAGCGAATATTGGAAACCTACATTCTCAAAACTCTAAAACAACATTGATAACATGCTAAACGAAATGAAAGCCTAACAGACAAAAATTCACTACAGACATGCAGGTTCAACAGGTTTTCAAACACTGTTCAACTTGAATCTCAAAGATTCCATTGCACATAAATCAATATGTGCTAGCAATTACGATAGTGCGTTTTTCCAAATACAAGGACTAACAAATTTATAGCATTCTAACAAAGATGACGGATATGAAAGAAATTCGATGCTTTGGTGATAATGAATTTAATAAAAATGTGATTCACTAGGTCTTCTACATCTTTATAAATGGGCTATCATTGCATTGAGAAGAGCTACATCCTAAAAATTGGAATGAAAAAAGGCAAAACATATCTCATTGTTATCGCTTCTGCAAACAAGTAAAGAAATATCGAAATGACGGGTGAGCAGTTTGGTTGGTGTGACCAAGGCTTTATTGAAATGTTCTTAGCTCATCTATCTAAATTTACTTTTGCTGCAAACGGCAGTTTATTGTACATTCCTCTCATAGTACGAGGACGATGACCCCCGAGTCTTTTCTGATGTGAGGGGCATGTTATGTTTGATGCTAAATAACTTAAAGTTCAGATTGAAATGAGAGAAAAAAGAAGAGGGCAGGGTATTAATTAGAAAGGAGATAAAAGAAGCAAGAAGCGTGAAGTGAGAAAACAGGAGCATGGAACAATAGAGAGTATGATTCTACAACTACAAAACAGGGCACAATCAATTGTGTATGGTAACTTACTTTAGCTGTGCTTTGGTTTTTAAATCTACATAGAAAAATAAATAAATAAAAATGGCTAAGCCAATATTTAAGAAACTTGCCTAAACCGATCAACACCATTAAGAAAATGCAAGTCTATCTACAAACTAATTTAATATCCTATATCCTTGAAATGCTAGCGGGCTAATGAAAGAGATACGTTGCTTGCTTTGGTCATATGAAACGCATGGGAGGATAGCAGTTAGTATATTAGCACTGAATGATAACATTGTTCTGCCAGACAGTGCAACAAATTCCCTTATCCATGTTATTGCCGTAAATTGAATTACTTCATCTAGAATGAAATACGAAAAAAATTAGACGAAACTTGAAATTTTTGGGCCTGGAATATCAACAAAAAACACAGGCGAATCAATGAAGAATATGAAAAGGAATAAAGCAAAAATTACTAAATTACAAAAAAAGCTTCAAAACTTTGTAGAAATATGTAGCACAGAAAAAAAATTGTTAGCAATGATCTTTTTTCATACTATAAGTAATGCCTTAAAGCACTACTTAAAATGTGGGCAAAAACTATAAACAAACTTTTGCTACTTCTTATAATTTGATAATGTTTCTTATAATTATCACTTTACCACAGCACGAAAAAGTGGCAACATTCTTTTGACATACTTAAAAGCTTTTTTCCGTCCGACACTCATCAGAGTATGAAAATGTCAGATAGTGATGTAAAGGTTAACCAAAATATATATCCAGATGCTTTTTTATGCTGTGGTAAAGTTCTGTAGTATCAACAGACTATTTAATTATCACTTTATTAACTACAATAGGAAAGGAAAGTGGGAGAAACAAAAGAAAAGCAAAAAATGTTACCATCAGACTGTGAATGCAATACCACAATATTGACCATATTTTCAAATCTAACATTTGAGTGATTTTTCTTAATATCTTTAAGGAACTCTCCAAGGATAAACTCACACCTATTCAAAGAAATCACGGGACTAGCAATTCATGGGAAGGAAAACAATTGCAAATGAAAACAAAAAGGTTCAAAAGAGTGATCTATAAAAGGCAAACTATTAATAGATAATTTTCAATCTGTTAAAGAGTGCTTTGATCAAACTATATAAAATACAAGTAATGATTATCTGCACCTTCTTGCCAACTAATGGTAAGGTTCTAAAAACCTTTTAAGGGGCTCCACCCATAATCCCTACATTCGCACCCCACCACCATCACTGCATGTTACTATACCACTATAGGAGCTTGACACTTATCCCCAGGCCCCCTATTCAAAATGTGCTCCAGCTTCTCTGATCTCCAATGAAAGGCCTATTCAAGATAAAGCAAATATATCAGAAAGGGACTCTAAAACTACCCCTGTAGATATAACTTCAATAGCAACGAACAGCAAAAGCTAAATCAATTAGGGCATAATAATATCCAAAACATTTAACAACACAAGAAAACATATAAAAATCTGCAAGCAAAGCAAGAAGAAAGCCATGCATACATTTTACGTATTTCACCATTATTATCTCGAAATATATTGAATAAACCATCCAAAAATTCTGGCAGATGAACAAGCAGATCGAGCTCTGGAACTGCATCCAAAGCTGAAAGCTAAAAAAAGCATACATATACTAACTGCCAAGGACATCTGAAACTATAAAAATTTGGTGCAGTTGCATATGCAGACTGTGTTTTTGGATTGCAACACTTTAATATGCATTACATGTAGGAAGTGAAAATCACTATGCATACGCTGTACTTCCCAAAATGACTGAATGATTGAGTGATTGATTGATTGACTGCTTGATTGATTGATTGATTGATTGATTGATTGATTGATTGATTGATTGATTGATTGATTGATTGATTGATTACCAACTAAATGCATCATTCATTGTACACTACCATTCAAAAAGTATTGGCACGGTTCAAAGTTTCAAACTACGTTTATGTTAAAGGTTTCAAACAACATGCATTTGATCCAATCTTATTAAATAGGACAAACTGCTATTACCATGAAACTTTCATACACCATTTTTTATGTTTTAAAGCTTTTCATTTGCACCACAGTGTTCGAAAAAGATTAACTGTAAAATTTTTCTAGGCCAGAAACATGAACATAGGAAGTTTGATACATCATGATATATCGTTAAAGAAGCCATTAGAGATTGCTTTTTGGAAAAAAATGGCAAAAGCTATCAAGAAATTGAGACAATTGTTGGCTGCTCAAGGAGTGCAGTATTCCCTGTATGCAAAAAGTTCTTCAAATCAAGAACTGTACAAATTTTACTAAGGGTTGGTAGACCAGAGAAATTCATGAAAATTTTTTGAGGTCATGAGACATAGCTAGTTTTGGAGCCTCTGATGCGAGTTCATAATGTTGCTTTTATTAGCAGTTAAATTGCAAAATTCTACATTTTGGAAAGCATGAGGTAAAAGTTGAAGTGCTTCTTAAACTCCTTAGCATTTTTTGTATTGCTTAAATATGCACCAGTTGAAGATAAGGCTTTACATATCACAACAACTTTTTGGTAGCACACAAACACAAAGTCAATGCCATTGTTCTTTTATCAGAGCATGCCAATACTTTTTGATATTGAGCTAGTTTCTATCAACTAATAATAATCACTGTAGGATAATAGGCAATCAACAGCAAAAAGTAAGAAAATACTTACCCATGACACTAAAAATTGCTTTGCATGAGGATTAGTTGTGTAAATTCTTTCTCTCAAAAGTGGCATGAATGATACCAAGTCAAAATTATTACTTTCCGTTACTACATCCTACAATAAAAGTCATATTTAGGCATCTGCATGTCAATAATTGTTACAAATTAAATATGAATGTCACTGTCTATGTCAGGGGTGACTAAATAGTTAGAAGAGCCACATCTTATGCACAAAGAGTCACATCATGCATGTGTATACACATGAATGTCACCCCTATTCCTCCCTCTCATATAAAAATACCAAATTCAGCTCAAGGAAAGCCAACATTTATAAGAAACACACACTTTAATATGAATGAAAAACCAGCATGAAATCAGGGAGTGAGCCATATGGGGCTTGTGAGTCACAGGTTTGCCACTTCTGGTCAATGATCTTATGGTGGAGGGTGCAGATGCATTTCAAACAATATGAAGCAGAAATGCAAGAATTTGAGTGAAAAAGAAACAAAGTTGTACAACTATAATGCCGGTTCATCATGTAGCAAAATGATGCACACAATTACTGACGGGTAGTGAAAACAAAACATGATGTTCTTGTTGCTCTTCTATTATCGAACTATGTAATCTTTGTCAGGCCTTGTCATGCACAAGATACTATGTGCACATTAATTATTACACAAGACTGATTTTGCACATCTGATCACACTGCTAAGAAACTCTTTACACGCATACACTCAGATCAAATCAAGGAACAAAGAAAAGAATTGCAAGGTGCAATAAAGATAAAACTAATCAAACAAAGTCATTCAAGCAAGGAAACTACCATGGTTTAATGAAAAACATAGAAGCAATTCTTCATCATCAGACTAAACACTGCTCTTAAAAGCTGTAAGTAAGTGATGATTGTGGTCAGCATGCTATGGTGTAAAGTATGAAGATAAACTAAAGGGTATTACTTTTCAAAATGATGAAATCAGAATTTGAAGTCGACAGAAAACATTCAATAACACCTATTTGCAAGTGCAATCAGTTGCATGTGCAACATAACTTGCGTGTGTGTGTGTGCGCATGCGGTCACACATACCAAATGACAAGGCCTGCTTTGTGGAAAATCCAATGAGGGAGTGTTCACATAACAAAAGCTTATCAGAAATGAATACAAAGAACAGGCAGTAGAAAATAATAAGCCCCATCTATGTTCTTGTGGGTAATTTCTCAAAAAATTATCAAATGAGTAAGGGATTGGTCATAAGCAACTGATACAAAATATGAGTACCATCAATGGCAAGAAATACTGCTTATCAACCTAATGCATGCATCCAATGAATTATACAACTAACACCTATGCAGTGATACTCTCAAGCTGTGGAACTGTTAGTAGCAATCTACCATAACAAGAATAGGTAAGATACAAACCTTTATTAGTCTATCTAAAAGCTCTGCCCCATTTTTTACATTTGGGTCAGGGTCTGCAGCAAGCTAAAATAAAATGGAACATTACTTGCAGAAATAGCTTGGAAGCTACTTTGTAAAGCACAAATATATAACATCATCCAAAACAATCCACATCAATCCAAGATAATCTAATATAATACAATACAAACTAATACAATCTAATACAACAAATACATAGACAGGGCTGTCAGTGAGGTCCGCCCTATCACTCCCATGCACTCAACCCAGAGTTCATTTGGGAGCAGCTACAAATGTAATATAAATTTCTACTGTTAAGAGTGGTGTCTGGAATAAGCCAATTGTTTTAATTTAATATTTAGTAATAGGCCAAACCACTTGAGAAACTTTTTTTTAAAAGGAAACTTTCATACCAACTATCATTGGCCTGTCCATAATTTCTCATTCATTGGTAAGATGTGGCCTAAATTTTCAAGGCTAAGAAACTGGCTAACTAGAAAAAAGGTAGCCCCTTATACTATTGTAGATAGGGGAGTGCCTGTTAGAGAGGACACTTATGCTGAGCCATCGGCATGTGAGGTAGGGTGGCCAGTTCCTTGCCGCTTAACTAGAAGCAGAATCAAACTAAAACAACTAATTGCTTTCAGAAGCATTTTAACTATAGCACCATGCCTATCAAAGCCAAAATAACAGTTCTTACTGAGCATTACAAAGAGAAAGCTCATTACCCTATGTCAACAAATCATATTTAATAGCATGCCCCCACTCTGCTAACCCATGTTGTTGCTCACACAGCCATAATTTCTAAATGTGATAGTCTAGCACTGACAC
>WIPJ01067648.1:149614-166982 GCA_018155075.1 Cassiopea andromeda | reverse complement strand
GCTTTAAAATATAGCTGAAATATCTATCAAAAGTTTTCACATGCACCTTATTAACTTGACGTGATATATTTATATAGAAAGAGAAGTACCTCTACATTTAATATGGGCGTGCTCCAAAGATGTTCTAAAGGGCGTTGATCAAGAAACACAACCTCAAATTGGTCTTGCATTATTGCGGTGTTTAAGAGCACTTGCTACAATCTATGCTATTCATGAACTCTCTTCTACTAGAACAACATGAAATCGGGCCCCACTAGGAAATTTTATAGGACGGAGCTTCAATTGATGATCCTACATTCCTACGAGCACTCAAAAACCTTATTGATGATTCTATTTTCTATACCACACACATCGTTGCAAATTTTTCTAGAAGAAAATCACAACAATCACATGGTGGAGATCCACCTTGAATGTCACGAACGCTCGACCTTTCCGATTATGATTACTAACAAATCCAATTTGCTGTTTGCAAACAGCCTGACTCTTTAAACTGCACCTTCTGTCAAAGCAAAATGTTTGCAAAGGAACTTGGATAAAGCAGATAGATTCAGTTCTTGCGCTTCAAACAAATCTATCCGACTGACTGTCACTAATTAGTGGTGTGGGCGTAAAATTTCTGCGTTATACTGCATGACAACTTTATGCAGTATAACGCAGAAGTTTTTGAAAAATCAGGCCCATAGATAGCTGAACTGAATTGAGGAGGGGGAAGGGCAAAAATTTCGAAGCCCATTTAGAAGCTGGAAGCTTTTGTTATTTACATATCTCCGCCAATGGATGTAGCAGAATGTCGCAAAAGTCTTTTTTCATATGTAGTTCAATAGAAGATAGGGGTCTAGAAAAAGAAAAAGAGCCCCTAGAACAATTTGTTGAGGTGACACCCTCTAAAACGTCGGGAAACGCCTTTTTGCTGAATATAATGCATTTGCTTCATCATTGTTAGTACTAAGAAGTAGAAACTGGTCCTTCAATTTGACTCTATCGAATTTTGAACATTAAGAACGAAAAAGAGAAGGATGTATGCCAAAGCTACAGTCAAAACAACCTCATGCCAGAAGGTCAAAAGCAACTTTCGACAAATTTCACCTCGATCCGAAAAACTATGACCAATAGATAGGCAATTCAGTATTGACATAGTTCCTATCAAATCACTGTATTTTGAGTCGAGGATAACGAAGGTCGTATTTCATCCCATTCTGATAATATTCGCCTAAAATTGTCGACACATGCCTATTTATGGTGCTCTCTCACTCCATGTGGTCAAAATATAAAAGTTATAAAAGCAGATTTTCATGATGCCATCACTAATGAAATCTATCAAACTTCTGTATAGAACTCCATACTATCACATTTGTATTTAAAATCTATCTACTAGATCGAAAACCGGTGGACCGAACCACAGTTAGATACCAAAAGGTACTAATTTGCAATGGGAAAACTAAACAATTACAAAAGCAGAGAAAATATAACTTATTCTATGACCTTGTCATCACGGAATACAAAACTTATAAGCACAACTCCTGACGTTATCCAAGAGGTAATTGACATGAACTGAGCCTAGAATCTGGTTTACCTTGGAAAATACCCAAGAATCTGGCTTGCATTAATAAATGTCACAAACTTGGCTCTGCTTATCCAAGGGGGAGGCCAATTTTAGATGGCAAAGTTCCCAGGGGACAGAAAATATAAAAACAATGAGATTCTGACAGAAAATAACAAAAAGGGTCTATTTTGAGAAGACCTGGGGGTGAATTGACAAGTTAAGCAGATTTAGGGGGACAAATGACTGCTCCCTTCACTCCCCTTCAACTACATGATTGATTAATATATGCAAAATCTTTCAAAGCAAAGGATAAAAGAAGGAGAAAACATCTTTTAAAACTATAAATCACAAAAATTTCAGCCCTAACACATGCAAAACTCTACAAATATTGTAATTTCTTCCATTCCAGTAAGGCCTATGGGCAACTTCATACTTTACTTGGCATAAACAAGTAATCTGAAGTTCTCAATACTCTTTGATAACACAAGTTAGAAGTTCAATTAAGTACTTACTACATTTGGCACTTTAAAATACCTTACAACAAAAAGACATCATGCACCAAGATGTAGTTCCCGTCAAAGGGAACTACATCTTGGCGTATGATAAATGTTTTTCTATTGTTAGGTATTTTAAAGTAGGGAAAGTTTGCTTCAACCACAAGGGTAAACTCCAAAGATACCAGACGAGATGCTTACCTCTCCATTCTGATCAAAGCCAAGACTAACAGTAGATGCTTCAAGGAGAGACCCATAGAAGTTTGGGTGTTTTGTCCCACTCTTTGTTTCCCATGACAAGTTGTATTTGTTGGCAAGCAATGCTGCAGTGAGAGTTGTACCATTGTTGCCACCCCATCCAACTAGCATTACACCAACCTTTGGGACTTTTGTCTCAGTGTGGAAAGTGAACTGTACATCAACTGGCTGCACATTACAAGTACCATTATCTTTTACCACCTGTGTTGTCTGATATGTATACTTGCTTATCACTGTATTTGTTGTGTATTTGACATTTGGACTTTGTACTTTGACTTTTGGCTGCATTTTCCTTTACTTGTGTGTCCTGAACCACTTTGACTTGACTTGCTGTGAGAACAAAGGTTATTATGGCTGTGTGCAATTGTTTGGCTGCCTAGAATTTGGATTGCAAATTGACACAAACCAAAGTGAAACAGAAAGATTAGGACAAAAGTTCAAGGTGCTTGTCTACAAGGTACATTCTTCCAACATTGCTTAAAACAATGACCAAAATGCTTCCCCATGGCAAAAGGATATTATGTTCAAAAAAGATAGAATGAAACATAGCCAGGCACTATGCGATTTTATCTATAGCGTGTCAAATAAAGGTAACTGGCTGTTTAAACAATAAATTATAAAACAGGCAAAATAAAGCTTTCTGTAAATAAATTGTCAACTTTCTAGGAACTAAACTAGATAAATGATCCAGAAAACATCCAGTTGGGTACAAACTAGAAACAATTATACAGAAAATCCAATATCAAGCTACATGATTTGAGGGCAAAACCTGAGTGCTAGATGGAGCTCACCCAAACCTTGTATTGAAATGCAAAGGACTGATAACCATTTAAATTGGAAAATATATCAGGATTTACAACAAAGCTCTAAACAGCACTGCTTGCCGAGAGGAACAAAAAAGACTCTTGCCTAGATTAAAACTTGTTGCATTGAATTTTAACATGATGTTGTAGCAAAAATCTTTTATAAATTCTCTCATCATTAGATGTCATGGAATGGTGTCAAAAAATGCAACACACACCAAAACCTAAATGAATAGTGTCTTCCCAAAAGACATCATTAAAACCTGCAAGTGGCACTTACAGGCACAAAAGCTTACTTTCTGAATATCTGCAGACACATTTCTCACCTGGTTTTCAAAGTTTCTATTGTTCAGGCTTCTTTTCATGTTGAGCAAATGTTAAGATGAAATTCATAGCAATAATCCGTCATTGAAAGATTGCTGGGTCAGGCAGAAACCAGTAATCAGAACACCAAGAGAGAAGTCTTGAAATTTATCAACTTGTTTAAAGCAAACAGTTGATTTGGTTGGAAGAAATATTTTACCTCTTAAGAAAACATGAGCTATTGAAAATTATCAGCTTTTCTAACAAATAATGGTCAACTTTGTTGAAAAGAATACCAAATTCTACAGGCATGCATGACTTCCCATTTTTCTCCCATATACCCAGTATTCTAAATACACTATTTTTCATAAGAACCAGTAAAATTTCAGTTTACGCAGGCTGTTCTTAATTTTTCCAAAATTTTTTAGGCTGAATTGTTCTTGCTTTGTTCTTATATTTTTGAGGCAAAAGCAGTTCTAGCAATTAGACAATATACTGGAAAATATTGGAGCACCATAGGAGAACTAGTAAAACTTATCAATATTTCTAATGAAGAATGGTTCGATTTTCTACAATATGTCCTGTACTGTATGCCCACTAAATCATTATGTGGCCTAAGTGTCACATATTTCTTCGGTGTGTCTCCTTAGGAATACCTTAAGGAAAAGCCATAAATAATCAAATTTTCTAGGTCAGAATGACCAATTTTGATGGAAGATTGTACATAAATGTGAAGGACACACAATTTTCCTTCTTTCTTCTCATATATGCCTGTTTTCTCTACCCAGATCCAGGGGGCCACAGAGCCATGCTTTCTCAAACAGATGCATTCCCTATAGCAAATAATTGTCCTAAGAAATTTCCCACATGAAACAAACAATAAAATGAATCAGATGCCCTCCCCAAGGGCCAGCTCTGGATCTGTCCCTGCCAGTATTGCACCGGATAAACTCTAAGCTGCTTATAAGTGGGTCTTGTGGAAATTAGTGCAACACTAGTTTTTCTGTCTACCTTCCTCCCTTTTCAATTTCTTCCTGCTGTTAGTACTGCAACTTTACTCTGGGAAACTGTATGTGTCAGATAGTTGCATCTGCTGGGCTCATTGTATTTGACTCTCTCACTGTCCACCTCTGATGTCAGGGGTGATGCCATTGTAATGGAAAGAAATATTCCCGTGAATCGCAAATGAAGGAATTCAAATGTCAATAAAAACATGGCTATGCAATGTAATCAATTTATTTTTTCATGTCCCTATGATGAATATCAATAACTTTAGAATTAGCAAAACTTGCTATTCTAATGCTGGCCCCCTTTTTGAGTGTCAAAAACAACTGAACGTAATGCATTGTGTTCTTCATTGAACAAACTTCTTTTAAGAAAACTAAAACCGAAGTAGAAGCACATCAGAGATTTCATTATGCTTTTCTATTGGTTAAATCTTATTGTACTTGCAGGCACATTTTGTGCTCAGCTGTGTGCTCCCAGGCACAAAATATTGTTAATGAGCCCTGCTTCCCAATACATCTTTATCACACACAAAATGTTTCCAGCACCAATATCTTCTAGGGTGGCACTCAAAATGTCATTTAGGGTGGTAATCATCTTTTAGGCTATATAATAAATTGCATAAATGCATAAATCAAGCAAAATAGTCTGTTACCCATTTTACCCTGGTTACCCATTTTACCCTGGTTACCCATTTTACCTCAACAGATCCTACATACATTGACAAATTTATGCTAGGGTTCATTCATAAAAGATGTCTACACATTTCTGCTATATTATTATTTGTCTGCCTCTCTATTTTTCACTCTTTAACGAAGGAAGATAATGATAAAATCACCTTTAAATGCACTCCCCTCACTTTAAGACTAAAAAGGACGTCCACTGCCAGCTAAGCCCCCTCCCTCCTCCTGTACGTTTTGTGCACATTGTTGACAACCCCCTTCCTCTCCCAAGGTGCTGACACCGTTTATGGATGACCCCCTACACTACTAAGCAGGTGCTACGGAAATTGAATGAAAGTCACATGTTCCGAGGAAAACGTATGGAAACACCTCGAACAAGAAGTAAAGAGTATACTGTTGATGGATGGCTCATACATTGTTGAACATCAAATTAAAATAAAGCTTCATTGACCCTCTTATACGAACAACTCCTCCAATTCATTAGGCACACACGTTTCCTCCATGCCATGTTCTGTATTCCCACAATATTCAGAAATGCGTGCCTTCATGATTACTCTAACATGTATGTTTTGAAGCGCAATTTTTACCTGTTTTGTTAATACTATAATTTTTCCTTACCATTATATATTGATCTAAAAACTTGGCTGCTTACAATAGCTACTATAAGTTAATATACGCCCACTACTTAACAGAATCAACATTATATACACTTGAAAAAGTAATACATGATGTTAATAAAAGCCCTAACCCATAAAAAAGCTCTACAGAATGTTAAGTTCCAATTCTTGCTATAGTCAGACTGTTGCTGTGTCAACAAAAACATAATAAGACCATCGTGGGATTACGTGTTCTAAAACAGAAGTGAAAGAATAGGCCTAAGGTTGCACATGAATGAGATAACATCAACATAAGGTACTATAGTCTAGCATAACATCTCTTCAAATAAGTAGTATTGCACATGAAGACAATATCAATCTAGTCTTACCTAAGCTCCTATTCTGTCTTCAATCTTTACCTGTGTTGCATAAAACGGAGGAATGTGAGGCCGCCCTTTTTAATTCATCGTACCATCGTTGTCACGTGTACAGAAACAATGACACTAAATAATGCATTATACTCATTGTCTTTCCTGAATCACCGGTGTTCTGGAAAAATCTCAAAAACTTGCATGTGTACAGTTTTAGTCAAACATGTGCTATAGGTTTGAAAACAGATTTCTTCATTGGACAGCCTAAACGAACAAGCTTTCTATGAACCATAAAAAGAAGTGGGCGTATGCTAGTACGTCCTCAGGGCTCCTTCTATAACATTCACTTTTTATTTTACAGTTATTTCACGGGTATTTTACTGGGACAAGGCCCATGCCATACACTTGTCTTTTAATGTTACACGTGCTCGTTGTTGCGGTGGAAAAGATACAACTTTTATGTAACTTTCAACGTTAGCCATGAGTTTGCTACTTGTATTCATTCAATCCTAAAACAAGCCAAAAATCTTTACTGAAAAGTACTTTGCATTTTGAGCAATTGTCAATTTCATCAGATCAATAAGTTTACCTTCTTTGGACAAGATCTGTTCCTTTTTACCCCACAATTTCTCCTTTTCTCAACATAATTGAGTTTGTACTGGGAGCAACCTTTTTTCAAATACGATAGCTATATGTCGTAAGCTGGCGGAGCAATTATGAATTGCCGAAACCAGAGAAATTCTGCTAAAAATAGTTACTGAAACTGGGTTGGACACACCAAAAGCTCTCCGATAATTTTATCTCATGAATGTTGCAACAAGAAAATGTCTACGCCATTGATCACGTTTTGCCTGCAACAAGCAAGATTAGGCCAAGAAACCACAAAACCGTATAAAGCAAAGACACCTTATAGCTACGGCAGTTAGATTTTGACTTTATGTTTCAAAATTTTGACCCAGAAGTGGGAATTTTAGACCTTATTTTGATTTTTACATAGCTCCACGTCAAACCTTTCCTAATTTCAAAATAGAAACGTACAATACACTTTCAGAAAACACTATTCTCCTAGCACTATTCTCCTAGCACTTCATTTAACACGATTTTACTGAGAAGTGAAAAACGTTGTTTCACTGATTCTTTAGCTTTCTAACAGAGCACAAATCTTTCTCCGAAGGCAAGCTCCTGAAACCCTGTAACAGCCTTGAAAATGGAATATTTTCCAGCCAACCAGTTGCACCAAATTCCAGTAGAAGCTAAAGGATATTGTTGGTAGGGTGTGCAAGCCTAATTTGTCGACAAACAGACTTCATTCGAGCCCAGTTTGCTGACAAATAGGACTTTCCTTGAGTATTGGTAGCCATACAACATTGACGAGCACTAGTGACATTCAGCAAATGTGCCGACACACTAAATATTCCTCCGCATCCCCCTATGGTTTAGGGATCGCGAGGCCCGGTGCCGAAATCATCTGCGGCACAGAATAAGAATTCTTATTGTCTGCAGGGCCCTTGTTTGAAGTATTTACATGTTTTCCTGTGATTTCGTTTCAATTTTTTCTCAGGTGCGGGGGTCCATCTGGGTTATAAAAAACGAGGGTCCGGGGGCCATGGCCCCCTGACCCCCTAAAACTGCCACTGCCTATGGCTACGCCCCTAGATAACAGTCGCATTATGAAATAAAGACCATGAAAGCGCATGCTTGCCAGACTCAACACTATACTTATAAATAACTAAGGTTGGCGCAGAGGTGGCGCCAAAATATTTCCAACGGAAGAGGGCCTGCTCTTCTGACGAGGGGGCTAAAATAAGGATGTCAAGGTATTATAATTTCGCACGCGTTGGGGAATGTAATGTTCCCTCACCCCTCCCCTTCCCAGTAAGCACATAACTGATTTGGTGAAGATTGTCAAAACAGCTTCAGTAACTTGTGTCTTGTGAATGGAAGTCAAGCTCCAAAAGAGACCTGATAGGCCTCAATGGTCTATCACTTTTCTGCCGGACCGTCCGAGTATTCCTACGCAACGATGAGCTGCCCAAAGGTGTTCAGGAGAAGTTTTTTCAGTTTCCTTTCCAAACACTAGAAATTGCATAGTTGCCAAAAGAAGGCGTATAAAGTTGAGATTTGGAAATAACAGAGTAGTACTGTTGGGAAGTGGTATGGGCGCTAGTCTTAGCCCCAGACTCTTTAGTATTATGTCCGCTTTATCCGGTGTATAAGTACGGATGCTACGTGTAATGTAGAGAGAGCGCATTTATGAGTCGAACTCAGTTTTCGACCATTACAGAGAGGGGGGGAGGGAGAGAGAGATAGAGATAATTTGAGTATCGCTAGAGTAAGAAGCTATGGAATATTTGTTGTGTATATATTTGTGGATATAGAAGCATAGTCTTACTCTTGGACCAATTCTTTGCTTTGTACTCTAGCCCAACTTCACAATAAGTATCTTCCTGTAGAGCACAGGAATGTGGATCTTCAACTTGCCAACATTGTTCATAAATTCTATTCTTGTAGGCCTCATGATAAAAATAGTATATTTAAGTATACAATGAAACACCTCAAGGTTAAGGCAGTGTCACATACCCAGTATGCTCCTGCGTAGTATATTTAATTAGGTTATTCATTTTATGTTTGTTTGTGTTGTATAGCATTTGTATAGTATTGTGTTTTGGCTTGTGCGTCAATGTTTGCATCATCTCTGATGTATTATGATTGCGCACCCTCTTCTTTTGTTTAGATATAGGTGCGGGAGTTTCCTAGTATTGTTAGGCCGTATCGATACCCTGGTTATCATTAGCTTATTCATGTATGATTTATCGTAGTTAATGTTATGTTAGTCTTACACCATTAGTCGTATTATTTATGCATGCCCTTCCCTTCCTTTCCCACGTATTCATAGCTTGGTTTCGTAAAGTTTGTAATTATGAGTTATAGTTAATCATCATTTTACGTTTATTTGCATGTAGTATATATATAGCTTAAGTTAGAGTGAGGGAGAGGACAGTTGAGGACAGTTGAGGACAGTAGAGTTGAGTTGAGAGTTGAAGTTAAAGGGACGTAGAAAGCAAGCGAATGTGAGCACAGGCGTCATGGAGGTTGAGGGTAGAACGTGACTCTTCCTTAGTTGTCATCTAGCTATTCTTTTAAATGTCTACAAGACTTGAGCAAAGAGTGTTCTCTCTTGTTGCGATTCTTGGGTTTGTGACAGCAGAGTACCATTGACAAGTCTGCTATATTTGTAAAAATAACAAGATATTGCGATAAAAGCTTCAACAAAATATTGCTGTTTTCACTGCTTGTCTTTCTCAGAAAAAAGAAAAAATATAGCTAAGTCCTAATTTACAGTCTTAAAACTATTAATAGATGTCACATTAATAAAGCTGAAACTTAAAGAAACTAAATTTAGTGGTGGTACAAAATTGTGGCTAATTTAATGTAAGATGAAAGATAGTAGTACTGAACCAAGATATTAGAAATGAGAGACTGCACCAAAAACATAATGGGAGACTAATTTTAGGAGCTAAAAGTAAAAAAATTTATAAGAATTTTCCAGCACAGTCCTAAAATTGGTGCTTTTTTAATATTTCCCCTCCTTATTGGGTACCGGAAAGGTGTTAAATGTCCGATAGGTGTTGGTTAAGGGGCTTTGTCCTCTTTACTTTCAGTCATGGTGCCACTTTCCTTCACTTTTCCTGCAATCTTCAAGCTCATGACACATATAAATCTATCTGATAGCAATATCTAGCCCTTGGTTCAAACTAAGATGCATGAATCTGTTGAAAATGAAAACACTTGGAACTCAATATTTCTATCTGCATACATGATAAAATGTTGGAGCATTTCAAGAAGGTGCAAAAGTCAACAACTGCTTTAGTTCGTGCGCTATAAAGATATTGCAAAGTTTTTCAAATTTTCCAAACGAGCTTAAAAAACAAAGCTGCTCTTCATTCCACAAGAAAAGCACTCCAGACTCATCATAATGTCTATGCAAGTAGTAGGCATCATTAAGAAGCAGAAAGCAGACCAATGAAGGCAGGATCACCAGCTTCTGGCATTGAAAATCAGTGCCTAGTGCAATGCAGGAGTTAGAGCTTCTCTAGAGGGTATGTTTGGAGAATGCAAAACTTGGACTGGTACCCACATGGTAAATGCCCAATAACACTATTCAGTTGATCTTTATTGTTTGGAGGAATTTATGTTATCAGTTTACTTCTGTCGAAAAAGCGAACCTGTGAACAAATCACAAATTTGCAGGTTAATGAGAATGTGCCCACAACTTATTCCTTCTATGCACTGGTACTGGTGATAGCTATAACACATCACATGAGGGATTTCAACTCTTTTGCGACCATAGTGTGTTGCAACCAGGGACCCAGAAAAGGGCAGGAGACAAGATGTATCCAAAGGCACCAGATACGATTTTGATGTAAGGTAACGGTCATTACTTATAACCAGTGTTGGGACTGAAGATAAAATGGTTGGGTAAGAAAAGTTTTAGGTGAGCAAAGGTTGGGTAGCAAGAAATTAGACAAGGCAAAGGAGTAGATAAAAATGCCAAATGTTACTTTTCAATATATAATCCTGGTCAAAAATATTTCTTTTGACAAATTTTCCTTCTTTGAACTCATGACAATTATTCACGTCTTTCTCAGAAGTTTGGGTAAGCTAACTTTCGACCCTTAAATGGTTGGGTATTGAATTTTTGAGCATTGTAGAAACATGAATAGGAAGAATGTAGTAATAAATATTCAAAATCAAAGTAAAACTTGTTTGCATAAATTTTAAACCTTCACGTTGTGTAGTTTTACACGTTGACGATGTTAACAATACTAACTCAAAACGAGGCTGGACCCTGCAACCAACAATGCATTTCTAAGTGCTACTTTTAATAATAACAACCCTTTTCTCTTCGGTACCACCCCCCTTTATAAACAATGACCCGTCCCTAATACTATTACTAATACTATTAATACTAATCTATTTTGTGAGATTGTCTTATTCAAGGGTACATAAAGTAATTCTCAGCGAAAGTGGAGAGGCTCTCCAAGTGCACACCTTGTTAATGAATCTTCCCAAAACACCATTGTTGCAGACAAGTAGGTTGCTTTTATTGCTAGTAATCACCAGGTACGTAAATACCGGGGGTGGGGGTGGGACCCTCCAATCCTTAGTCCAGTCGGAAAGTTCTGAGGCAGTCATAAAGTCAAGCCTGTTTAGAAAAAGCTTTATCAGACATTGCTTTTCCTAAAAGGCTTGAGTCTTCCGACCATCATATCTATCTGTTAATGTCCGACTGTCATAGCTTTCTTTCTATGCTGTCTGTCATTGAGTTTTCCGTCTGACCTCATATTTTCCGACTGCTGCATTTTTTTCTAATGTTTTGGCTTATGTTTCAAGTTCAGCTGCGCTATAACTTCAGTTTTCATGAACGAATCAAATTTTTCCGATTGAGCCAATTGAAAATATTCGAAACATTCGCAAAACTGAAGCTATGACTCAAAATAAAAATGAATCATGAGTCGGAAAATGCAGCTGTACTACAAACTTGAGTACTCATTGCTATCCTCACTCTCAAATTCGACTAAAATCGTTACAGGCCTATGGACACCGAAGATAAAAGGCATTGCCCCAATAATTGAGCAAAGTTGTGTACAGAGTGCTATAAGCTACAATTTTTAATCATTTCAGAATTGCTTCTACTTAGCCTAGAATCTAGGAGCATCATACCACAGAGATGTGGCGTACAGAGATCATAATTTTGCTGTGTGACAGTGCACATAGATCTCGTAGGAACTTCAGACAGCAAATTAAAGAGCAAGATGCTAGCACCTCAACTTTTGAGCTCGCCTGCCAAATCAGAGGTAATGTGCAAAGATTATCCGGCGTAGGCTACGTCTTACTTTTGGAATTCTGGCCTGAGATGGCTTACTTTTTGCCTTGGTGTACATACATGCGATAGTAAAAAGGACAATTTAGCGTAGCATTTTCCATTTTAATTCGAAGTCTTCAAAATTCGATAAAGCCAGTTTCTCCATTTCAGTGCTAATCTTTATGATGAAAGCAAAGTCATTTTTTGCTTGCAAGAGAGCATTTTTTTCTCACATTTTAGGGGGCATAATCTCAAAGAAATTTTTCTGGGGGCATGCTCCCAGACCCCTAATTTCCAACACCATCTTTTGAGGGAAAGTGTTCATAGGATGTGTAAGAAAGTGAATATCAATAGTTAGTAATAGCAAATGTTCATTAAATTAAGGCCTTCATACTAACTGATAATTGGCCTTTATCAGTCGGAAAATTTTACTTTTTCACCCCCCCCCAAAAATTTCCGTCAATTTACGTCCCTGATAATCGCTATTCTTTCTAAAGGTTTCGGCAGTGTTCCCTGGCTATTTATAAGCAGTGTGAGGATGGAGGGCTTATAAAAACACATGTATAACATAAAGAGGTTTTACGCAAGCATGGCTGCCAAAAAATTTTAATGCATTAGGCATTCTTTCAAAACCAGTGTCCAATCAGAGGGTCCACCATGGTTCGACTCAGAGGATTGGGGTTCCCAGATAACCTGAAAAGGAAATGTTGGGAGTATTTGCAGTAAATACAGTACAGAAAGAATATCCAAGCGTCTTCTCTCAAAAGGGGAATCTCGCCTCCTCCTCGCCTCCATTGGTCGAAGGCGGGAGGAGGCACAGCCCTCGCTGCACCCGTCTGCCGGAGTCTTTGGTTGCGACTTACATCTGTTGATAAACTAACAGCTAAAACGTAGAAACAATTTGTCTCTTGTTTTAAGCACAATTGCTGAAATTTTACAAGTGCCTATACCACACTTCAATCTCAATGGCTCATTGAAGCCACAACCTTTAAGGACCACACCTATTTCATGACAAGGAAATGACTATCTTACTATCTAAGTACAACAGTGAACAGTAAGAGATGTGACAAAAGTGTGATGAATAACAATACACGATTTTTATTTTATAAGGCACCAATTTATAAGAAACCTACATGTAGACGGCTGAAACATTTAAGGAACTTATACTGCTAATGGAGAAGAACCTACGGAACTTATCAATTCCAAAATTGTTTATAACTGCAAATGATCAACAATTAGGAACCCGGTTCCATTGGCAACTTACATAGATACATTTATGAAACTTCTTTCCTACCTTATTTGTGCTTTTCATCTTGAATTCTAACCAAAATAAAAAGTAAAATTCAGAATATTGATTTTTCCTTATGTTTGTACCAGTTTTATGGCACTATATGTGCTATAAAAATTAAAGAGCTATTAAGGAACTTTTAGTACTAGAATTTAATACAAAGAGGCCCAAAAATTAAGAACTTTTAGAATTAGGCCTTGAGCTAGGTTCCTTATAAAATAAAAAGCGTGTAGTCTTTAAGGTAAAGAAAGTCCCTAACCCGATGCAATATTTTATCATTGCAGTTAGAAGAGAGCGAATTAGCGCAGCAACTAGATACCCGAGTACTGCTGTGGCTCTCACAGCCCCCATAGAGCCGCCCTTGCCAATAAGTCATCCTGCATGTCATATTTCCTTGGTCGTATATCTTCCTATAGTACGAAATATTTAGCTAGAGATCGGCAAGTTTGGTGGAATCAAAGTATGATTTGAAAAAGGCAACCTACGTTATAGCAATAGCTGATCTGTTTTAGCGTATATAAAATTTGAAAGAAGCTTCGTATTGCTTTCTAGAAGAGCACATAGCCTTTGGAAATTGTGTTGAGGTGATTTTTAACAATATGTAAACGGAGAGTATTGAGCGACAGAGCATTACATCCAAATAACTTAATATGCTGCATTCCTGAGGTTTCGACATTGACCCTAATACAAATGCAAAAAATATTCTTTTACTGATCACATGTTTCAGCAGCAGCTTATTGATTAGCTTGCATAATCAATAACGTGCTGCCACAGAATAGGGCTTAAGCATGTAAGTTTTCGGAATCCCCAGCAATGGAATTCGAGCCACTTCCCATTGCTATTTGTTGCAAGACCTGAAAAAGTGGCCCTTTCCAATCAAAATGGTGTTAATGATTCAGCTTATGATTTTGAATATGAAAATTAGTTTTCGCTTCTTACGCTAGTGCACCATCAATGAACGTAAGTCCAAAAGTCGAGAGCAGAGCCACCGAGAGGGGTTCAAAGGGAGCAACTTGCCTCTAGGCCTCAGTCCGGGACAGGGGGACCAACCGGCGACTCTTTGCCTGGTTTCGTAGGGCCCTTAAATTCATGCTGAGGTTTGCGTGTTTTCATATTTACTGTGCATAAGGGGAAAAGTTTACTTTCATGTCATTGGATAGGGTGGGGTGGTTCTTACATGCGCTTGATGTGGCTTTTTACGGAAGCAAAGTAAGAAGTGTGGCCCTTGCTCTCTTACCCACTGGTCTAGGGGCTTCATAACTCATAAGGGGCTATTCACCCGTTACGTAACGCCTCTAAGGGAGAGGGAGGGTACCATGATTTGTTATGCCATTGTTTAATCTAAATAGAGGGCTATACTACGCAGCATTACGAGAGGGGAGGGGGCGCCTCAGAAATGGTAAATTTGGCGTTACCTAACAGGTGAATGACCCCTAATACTTGAAGATCTAGGGGCAGAGGTGGCATGACGGATGAAAATGCTACAGATAGAGGAGACAAGACAAAAATGTAACACTTGTCAAGAGCTGAAAATACTTTGTTTCTTCCTATCAACTAAATAGGGTGTGACATGACAAGCTAACAATCAATATACAAGCAATTTATTGGCATTCTAAGTTCAAAATGGGATAACAATTCTAATGTTTTCATCCTTCGATTGGGTTTTGTCGGTACAACTTCCTCTTTTCTGCACTTGCTGCTCTCCATTCAGAATTAATAGTTCTAGGTGCCTCTGGTCCAACTAGAAGAAACCCAACAAAAAAGAACATTAACTTTCTATAATTAGGGCATGATTCAATCTTTTAAAAAATTAATCTTAACAACTTTACAATGAAAGTTTAAAGCAACTAACGGCTAGGTAAAGTTGAATCTTGACATAAACAGCTTTGGAGGGAACCAGAAAATGGATAGTTATATTAGGAGCTTGTTAAACAGAGAGAAGAAATTCAAAACTATTTAATTAGTGCAAGCTTCAAACACCCTACCATGAACATGCAAGGGTACCTTTAACTTCTATGAAAATTTTCATGAAAGAAACAAGCTCAATTATAATGCAAATGAAAATGCTGTTCATAGCACTTCACATTTCCTTTACACAAAAAAACCTGTTACTTCTAGGTCCCAAATAAGTGGGGGGGGGGTCATAAGAAGTGGGAGATAGCAAATTTCTTGATATGAAATACATGCAGGGGGTGTGGAATAAGCAGGGGGTTGGAAGTTTGGGCTAACTGTGCACCAATCCACATTATGTACACACAAATCCTGGTAAACATTACTGCAAGCAATTACTTTTGGAATCTTACCACATATATCTCATTTATTATTTGGGTAACTCAACCACAGTACCAACCTTTCTGCAGGTTTCCCCAAACAATATGGAAAATTTAATAAGCTGCAGCCCTAATAAGAACAGGGGATTGGACAATTCTTGAAAAACGTAAGCTGGGGGATGCTTATTTGGGACCTAACAGTATATACCAGGATATATTTGTGTAAGGAAAGTTTCAAGCGATATGAACGGGATTTTCATTTCTGTTATCAATTGTGCTTGTTTTATGCAAAATTTTTAAATTGTGGACAATTTTATTTCCAATTGGTAGCTGAATGAAAATTTGCTATATCAAGGGTAATTCTGGTGAAAAGGCTCTAAAATTTGGTTGAAATAATGAGAGTTCATTATATCCTGGGTTTTCTAAACCCAAATGATTTTCAATGAGCTTGTTAGGCAGAATCCAAGGGACCAGACATCTTATTTGCTATACCAGGAAGTTGGTTCTATCCAAGATTCATTACATCAGGATTCCACTGCATAATAAATTATGTTGGATATGAACTCTTAAACTAATCCAGGATGGCATTAATAAATGCTAGAAATCCTATCCAATAGGGCCAACATAGAGGACTAACAGAATGTTTAATTTCAAAAATTTGAAAACCATAAAGGAAAGGTGAATTTTACAAAATGGAAAGAATATTTACCATATTTTTTCAAAAAGAGGAAAAATACAAATGCAGCTGCAAGACCTATTGCAACACCTCCAAAAACTTCCTTTCCATCACTTTCTTGAGTTAAAGCTTCTTTAAAGGTCTCTGGAAACTGTGCTCTGTACACTGCAATAGAAAAAATACATTGAAGGTTATAAGGATATACATTGATAAAATGGGGTGACAGAGAATGGTAAACAGTATTCCTACTTTACATAATGTAAAAGTTCTTAGATTTGTGTAAACTTTCTTTGAATTTCTAAAATTGCCTTATCAAAAAGTAATACTCCTTTAAGCAAATGGTTATCTAAGCTCTATTTCATCATATGAAAGATTGTTGCTTTGCACTGACCAATTCAACAGTGGCAGAGCTTCTTTGTCCAAAAAGAAATGCTATTATCAGAAATTGGGTTCTGAATGATGAGTAAAGTGCTTTCTGACAATTCAGCAGAACTCCTAAAAATTTCCTTAACTATTCTTTGACTTCCCCTAATTGATAGTTAAAAATACCCACTTTTTCCCTGACCTCCATTTCACAAATTTACAAAATGAAGTAAAGAAAATGGAGCCTACTACCTAGGTAATGCAAATTATATTCATTATTCCACAAAGTAAAAGATAAAGTTCACATTTATTGACAAAAATTTGAGCAATGACTTTGCATACAACCATGCCAATAGTTAATGAAAATTATGCTCTGACTAAATAATTTGTTTTCCCTGACTATTCCCTGACTTGGATAAAAATCATAGAAAATTCCCTGACTTTTCCAGGTTTTCCCTGACTTTTCGTAAAAATAGCCTATTTTCTGGGTTTTCCAGGTTCAGTATGAACCCTGATAAAGAAACACTCCAAATCTTCCAACTGGCCTCTTGAAAAAACTCTCACCTAGAGCAAGAGGCTTTTAACAAGTCCCCTCGAGACTGTCCACACCTCACAAAATGTTGATTATAGCCATTTGAGCCTACATAAGCTTCTGCATAGTATAAAATAGGAATGGTCAAGTGTGATGGGTGAGGTCAGATATAACTTTTTAATTAGAAAGTGGTACAAATGAAAGTAGTGCTCAACTACCTAAATATTAAGTCAGTACTGGATTTTGAGGCCTAAGATTTGATTTATCTTTGCATGAAATGTTATATATATATATATATACATACATATATATATATA
>WIPJ01067648.1:94273-133085 GCA_018155075.1 Cassiopea andromeda | reverse complement strand
ACCACAAGAGACAATATGAGTATATATGGCATTATATATTAGCTTTTCAAATATTTTCCCAAAAATGGGCAATAAAGAGATAGGACGATAATTTTTTAACTGGTTTTTCTGATCTCTCTTGTGGATAGGAGCAATGTTTGCAAGTTTCCAGATATCAGGAAACACACCAGTTCTTATACAATTTGTGAATATCAATTTAAGTGGGTAAATTAATGCAGTATCACTTAGCCTTATCATTCTTACAGAGATTTCATCACAGCCGTGAGCTTTGCTGGGGTTGAGTGATCTAATAATAGATAATATCCCTTCATCTGAGATGTTGATGTCATCTATTATTGTAGTTGTCTTAGGAGTTAGAGTAGGGATGACGCTACCAGTATCAATTGTTGAGCATTGACGCGCAAAATAATCATTGAATAATTGCGCTTTTTCAGAAAAATCGGTTACAAATATACCGTTCTCCAAAAGGGGTGGTATTGAAGGAACCTTGTTTTCATTGAAGACTTTATTTATTAATGACCAGTAGGCTCTTGTACTAGTCTTCTGTGCTAGAGATTTACCAACATTCAAAAGGTAGCTTTTTTGGCATTCTCTATCATATTTGCTCCATCAACTATCATTTTTTCCAAAATATCAGATTTTTCAATTGAGTGGCCCTTCTTAACTGCATTCCTATAAATCCGGTTGTTTTTCCTTAGGAAGTTTTTGATACTGCGTGTCATCCATGGTACTTCATTAGGCCTAATCTTTTTGGCTTTATTTGGAATGAAATTAGAATAAATGTTAAGGAAGGTTTCATTTAAAAGCTTGACCTGCTCATTTGAGCATTTTAGGATACCTTTATTTTTTTTTGCCAATTAAACATTTTATTTTATATTGTCTGAGTCAGATTTGTCATAAAACCAGATTCGTCTGGTGTAAGGGGTTGTTTAACATTGGAGATTGATAGTTTTCCATAGACTATCTGATGGTGGCACTGCTCGTGCAATGTCGGGTGAACACCACTATCAACAAAAAGATTGGGCTGATCAGTAAATATGAGATCAATGCATGATTTTGAGTTATTCATAAAATGAGTAGGTTCATAAATCAATTGGTGTAAATCCAGGTCTGATGTTAAAGGTTCAAATAATTTTCCTTCTGTATTTTCAATGTCATCTGCCCACCATTGAATTGAGCGGCAGTTAAAGTCACCGGTTATCACAATACAGTAGGGGGTTTCTAAATGCATCTTTGAGATTAATAACTCAAAGTTGTCAGTGAATGACTTAAATTCATCCTGGTCTTGATTTGGAGCTGTATAGACGACAGAAAAAACATTTCCTCTTGTTTATATGGATTTCACACACAACACACTCCGGGAGAGTAGACAGATCATATCGCTGATTCATGGGAATTGAATCCTTAACATACAAGGCAACACCACCCCTTTTGACATTCAGTGGGTGGTTACTTTTTATAAAAGAGTAACCATCCAGTTGGAGTCTACTTTCATCATCACTATCATCAAGGTGAGTCTCAACCACACTAATAAGATCATATTTATAAATGGAATTATAGGCCTCAAGTAAAGATAGACGAAGAAATCATATGAAGTAATACTGTTCAGGTTCCAGCAGCAGAAGTTGAATGTGTCAGGGGCGGGATTTGATTCAACATCACCACAGAGCATAATTATCATATGTAGCCACCAACAAAAAATAATTTGATCCCATGTTATGCATCTTCTGAAAGTATATAGGCTAGGTAGGCGGTAGGTAAAATGAAGCAATTGTTTCAGAGATTTAACAATTTTGAAAATAGTGGGAATAGCAAAATGACATAGGTAGGAGAGAAAATGCAGAAAGGAAGGCAGGATTTTCAAGGTTATATACAGGGGAGCCATGGTGCCACGAAGCCTTACTTACAGGGGAGCTATGGTGAAAAAGGAAAATGCATAAACAATTTACTGTAAGAGCAACTAAATATTTGAAGCAAATAGAATGGAAACATGAACATAAGTTTTTTAAAACCTCATTTCCATATACGTGAACTAACATAAAATAAAAAATCTCTATAATTTTCAGTAATTTGCATTCGGCTGGAATAAGTGCAGATATTTCTATTACAAAAAAAGAAAAAAAAACATCATTGTAACATAAAAAGCTAAAAATGAAAAGAGAAACTGTTAGTATGATAGAAGGTCCGGGTTGGACCAAGTTTTGTTGCGCATGCAGAAGATGTAATAAGTTGTGCGAATTATTATGCTCGTTAATTTAGTAATTATATAGTTAGTCTGGCCCGTGTTAACAGATAGATCGGTGCACATCTGAATGAAAGAATTGCAGGACTGCCCAAAGATGCCATGATAACGTATAGACAAGTTAACAAATTTGACGTGCTAGTTTTCATACTTTCTACTTATAATAAGAACAAGAAAAAATAGAGAAATATAAAGATTTAAAGAGAGAGGGAAAGAGTGTGGGGAATACGAAAAGAGCAAATATCATTGCAAAATTATGTTTGTAAAAATTTTACAAATTCTCGAAAAAGTAATATAAAAAAAATGAAAAAAGAGAGCACGAAGTCAAGAAACCAACTTGCACTATATAGAGTTTGCATAGCCTACAGAAGCACTTTTCTTGACCTTTCCAGCGCTTTATACAGCTTTTGAAGCAGTGTATAGTTATAGAGTTCTTGGCTTTGTTTGGCAATGTATTCCACAATGAGGAGCCTAGAAACACAGCATTTTGTATTCCTTAAAATAATGTCTCGACTCGCGGCAAGTGAAGTCAAATCTTCAATTTTAGATTATGTGATGTCTTTGTCTGCACAAAAAGTCCTTTCATAAGACATACGTGCCATTTAGGTATTGATATACTTGAATTATATCTGCTCTTAAGCACCGATAGGCATCTATATACAAGGGTTAGTACATTGAGAGCCTGAAGATGACTTTTCTACAGGAACTTGAGTTCTGGTTACCATGGATCATTTTTGTAGCTCGCCTTTGCACTACGTCTTTACGCATACCCTGCTTATAAGCAACCGAAGAGCAAAGTTGACAGGGGGTAATATCCTTTCAATTCATTACGTTACGTTTCATATATTTAACTAAGAGTGAAGGTTAGCCCTTCAGGACAAACGCTGGCTTTCAACGGGCCCTTCCATGCAATAAAGCATAATTAAATAATCTAATAGAATGACCTAATCTAAAATATTAAAAGTCCTATTTGCTCTCTAAAAATTCTAATTACGAAAACCATTTGACAACCGGCTAAAGGCTTTCAAGGGGTCCTCCGTTTACTTTACATATAATGTACAAACATTAAAAAACAAAACTAATACTATATACAGATGTACAAAAGGAGTTTAGGGTTTGAAGGGATTTACAAAGGGATTTAATAAAAAATAGAAGATTAACGATGTCTTTTTCAGTTTTGCTTTGAAAGCCTGGATAGAAGGTCCCTGCTTAACATCAATTGGCAGGACATTCCATGATTTACACTTTGAGAGAAGAGCCACGACGAGAAACATGCCAGAGAGAGTTTCTTTCCTCTTTATTCCACAATTCATTAGTTCGATATACCATAAGATTAGGATGTAGCTGATGTTATATAGACATAACAGATGTTAAGACACAACCAAAATGACAAAAATACAGACGTTTCGAGACATCTTGTCTCATCCTCAACTAATATTAAAGTGGCAATAGGAAGTTTTATAGATAAAATTGGGGAAAACAATAAGTGAGAAAAACATACGGGAAATCAAGAGAAGTAAACTCACGAGGAGTCCATAAATGGGAAATAAACATAAATGCCATTATAAGGACATCACCTAGCAGCGAAAACACTCACAATGCCTAAATAAGGAAAGGATAAACTATCAAAACAAGGGAACTATGGTTAACAGGCAAATACTAACATAAGTAAAGAATATGTGACTAAGAACCTTAGGGAACTAAAATAGACAGAAGGGAATTGAGGAGCTCTTAAAATTAAGCGTGGGGCTATCTCTAAGAATAAGAAGACTCTCATGTATCAGCAAATCAAGTTCGTTGTTAGTTCTATCGATAATACAAAAGTTTTCTAAGGAGGCACTTTAATAAGAACAGCATTTCTCCTCATAGTTTGTTGCTTTTCAGGCAGCTGTAGGTCTGTATTAAGCGAGGTAGCATAGTGGTTAGAGCACATGCCTCCCGTGCGGAAAATCTCAGGTTCGAGTCCAACTCGATGCCTTCACTGAATGCTCACTCACTGCTCACCCAGAAGCATCTTATTTTTTCATTTTCATTTTATTTATTATCAATCGAACAGCAACGAAACACAATTATACTCTAAACAATACACTAAAATTAGGAAAGAAAAAATAGTATACTGCATGGACAATAGATTAATTAAGAAGTAGCTCTCTAAGTATATAAATTAATAACATATAAATAATAACAATAATTTATTTATCGTTGGTAAAAAACGTAGTTCAAAATAAACTAATATAAACAAACTATTTAATTACAAGTTTTCATTTACATATAATACAGGAACAACTTTCTCCCTTCCAGTTTTTGATCATAGTTTTGAACCTGTTTATATATTTAGCCGATTTTATGCTGTCGGACAGAGTGTGTCAAAGAATAGTCCCTCTAAACGATAGGGAACTATAGCCATACGAGGATGGTTTTACTTTCGGTATCCGGAGGAGATTTTTTATTTTTAAATCATGGCTTACTTCTTTAGTTGTAAAGAAGCGGGGCTAATATAAGAAAGAAAAGACAGCGGGGTTAATATAATTGGTACATTCATATATTTCTATCATCAGCTTTTGCAAGCTACTACAGTGGATTGCTGTTTCTTCCGATTTTCCTAGTAGATCTTCAAATGCAGATGTATAGCCACTGTGGAAGAACTCTCAAGGCGCACTTTTGCAACTGGTTTATTCTATTCTTTGCTGTTTTAACGCAAAACATCCATATCAGTGGACAATAGTTGAAAGTTGACCTTATAAAAGTCCTGTAAAGCCCGTAGGCTTTGTTTATTTGCATTTCCCCAGCAATGCAAGAAAACACCATTACCCTTTGGTTTGCTGTTTTAAAAATAGCTTCCACATGACTCTGAAGCTACAACTTCGAGTCAATTTTTATTCCACGAAGTTTAACCTCCTCAGCAATCCTTATAGATAAACCATTAATTTCAAGACTGAATTTTTGACCCTTTTCAAGCCCCATAAAGAATAAAGATCATCTGAAATTTTTCTGTGCTTGCTGCCATTTGGATGTATTCGAACAATTCTAAGGCATTATTTATATCCCCTTTAAGCAATCTTAAAATGGTTTCTATACTATCACCAAATGCGTAATCGAAAGAGTCACCCCCTCCCCCACTCACAAAAATAAACCAAGAATTAACAACAACGACACAACGAAACCAGAAGAAAAACTGTAGCACCTTATTTCCATTTAGGGATAAGAATCAATAAAGTGAGCTACTTTGATCTAAAGGTAGTTATAGAACTAGCTATTCGAATGAAAATTGGAATGGTATTCCATAAACTTAGAACCGAAATATTGCACCGTTTTGAGACCATAAGTGATGTTCTTTTTAGTAGGATAAATAGATCACATCTGGTAGCCTGACGAGTTCCAAACCTCTGAATAGAGGAATCTGGAGTGAACATTCGTGAAAAGGAGCTGGCGAAAATTCATTAATAACTTTGTAAAAAATGATAAAATTCTCAGTGTAGCATATCTTCTAATTTAACTATTTTTAATGACTGAAATAGAGGTGTAGAAGGTGCAGTTCAACAAGAGAAGAAAGAATATGTATCATAAGTAAGACTCCAAGCAATAAGACCATAATAAAGAAAAGATAAAAAAGTGAATTACATAAGCATACAAGAGTTTATAAAGAAATCCAATGTCTAACTTGGAAAAAATTCCGGTTGTTTTAGAAAAGTTTTACAAAGCTCTGTTGTATGATGCTTCCACGAAAGGTGTTCCTCTACAAGGACACCCAAAAACTTAACATATTTGCACCTTTTTCTAATTTGTTTTACCCAATTTGAGCAGAATGAGATCTGGTAGCTTCTTCCTAGGTAAATGGAATAGCACAAAATTTGTTTATCAATATGTATCACTGGTTTATTACAATTTATCCATGATTTAACCTTCTTGAGTTCTTAACTAATAGTTTTAGTCAAATTAGTAGCATCATCACTTTCAAAATAAATCTTAGTGTCATCAGCAAACAAAAAGAATATTAATAGCTTCGGTGTAATTGGTAAGTCATTTATATAAAGTAAAAATAGTAAGGGACCTAAAAGATCCCTGAGGAGCACCACATGTTATATTTACATACCGCGGATGAATGACCATTTAAAGAGACAAATTGTTTGCGATTATTCAAGTATGAATTAAACCAATGAAGTGACTTTCCCCTGATTCCATAGTGTTCTGGCTTACTTCAGAGAATATTGTGCTTCATGGTATCAAAAGATTTTGAAGATCAATGAATATTCCACACCCAAGTCTATTTTTATTTAATGAGAATTTTATGTTCTCAGTAAGATTAACTAAAGTATGATCAGCTTAATGGCCATTGTGAAGTCCAAATTGCGAACTAAATATAATACCATGTACCTCAAGAAACCTATAGAGATGCTCATGCATTAGTTTTTAAATTTTTTTGCGGAAGATGGATAAAAGGGAAATTGGTCTGTAATTTGACATTATCGCCGAGAGAACTTCTTAAATATGTCAACTGCACTAGCAAGATTATTAGAAAAAATAGCAGACTCAAAGGATTCATAAGTTAAGATAGACAGATGAGCAGAAATGTAACGATCTAATATCTTCAATATTTTAAACGGGATGCTATTTGGGCAGCTACAATCTTGGACAAAAATTATGAGACAGACTTCAGTTTTTATAAAAAGATGAATTGCTTTTACATGTGCCCCTTCCCCCTTGCTCAATTTTGACCAAATGACATGGAGTTCTTTCCCTATCATTCAACATTGATCTAAGGGGAGGGAGGGAGCTACATTACTCCTTTTCTAAGTTGGAGTTAAGGATTCATTAGGTCTACCTGTACTTTTGTCGTTGTCTCTATATATTATGTCCAAGATCGTAGAGTTACTATTCTTTAGGGATTTGGATACTCCGTGGCAACACTGGATAGATAACCATGGGCGGATCCAAGAAAATGTCTGACTGTAGCTCAAAGCAGAAAAATGGGTGCAGTCAATTCAAGCTGGGCGTGATCAAATTTCCTGAATATTGCATGAATTTCAGAACAAGTTCATCAATTCTGGTATTCTGCCTTAATGCCTAGACTTGACTGTTGATGACTTAGAAACAAATATTTTACTGTATAAATTTTGCACAACAGACTAAATATCGTATCTCTTGTCTAGATCCCCATATAGAAATCTGACTGATGTTTGAGCTACGTTTGCTACCGTCTGGATCCACGCCTGGAGCCAGGAAAGGAACTGGTCACCCTACCTCACATGCCGATGGCTCACGCCCCTACCCTCCAAAGTATACGAGACTACCTTTACTTAAGTCTGCACTGGTACTTCTTGGAATCCGGAGATGACTATCAGAACTTCTTATAAATATATCTAACAATACTCTAATTCTAGATCACTAAAGGCTTTGAAAATTGAAATATTAATTTCAGTATCGATTCAATCCTCAATAATTTTCCGACCAGGAGCATTCAGAAATGGCCTGGCATCGGCATCATGGTGACTATTTTTGAGAATCCTTGCTGCTCGATTTTGAAGATTTCACTCTTGGTTCCTCTTGGCTGCACCGCAGCTTCCTCAATGGGAGCACCAGTTTCTAAATTGTAACTTAACAATATAGGGAAGGGTACTTGATTTGACGCAGCTGAGAGGCTATATCATTATTTATCTGTAGGTTCATTTCCAGTTTATTTTCATCTTAATATTCTTCAAATACGATAGCCCCGTCAATCCAAGAAGACTGATTTTCATGGGGCCCTGGTAAAAACTTATATACTTAGCAACAGCTGAAAAACATTATAGTGGCAAATGAATATCCACAAAAGCAATTGCATATTTGACCCAACCCACTGGAAATCCTTTAAGATAATTTTACACTTCAATCCATGAATAACAATATTTTAATTTAAGTTCGCAACAGATTTACGGCACTAATTAACGACAATACCTCCTTCAAATGATCATAGTTAATAGTTAAAAAGTAAGAAGAATATATTAATGCAGGTATGGCAATACCTACAGACACTTACTATAATACAGCACAGGATGTGATGTACAACTTAGTATAGAATAAGATGCATAAGATAGCATAATGTACAGTACACTGAAATATAGTGTAGAAAATACAATCTCTGCTATGTGATCCTTATACGGAATCTAGTTGCTGACCTCCTTCTTCAAGGTGATGCTTTACCGGAACTAGTTACTGACCTTCTTCTTCATAGTGATCCCTCCAGAGTTCTCTCCAGAAATTCGGAACTGACTCAATGGCCGGTATATAGTGACTTAGATTCAATATCTTACATACACTAAGAAATTGGCTTGCAATTCTTCCAGATTATGGATAGTATAGATACTGATTCAAGGCATGGTACCATCAAGTAAAAAGGGGGGTGGGCTGGAAAAAGTGCGGGATCTGTGAAGTCAATAGCATTGCTGTCTTTAAAACGTTTGTCTTTTCAAAATTACTGGGTGGCAAAAAGTAGGGGTACATTGCTTGGATTCAGATCCCTTTAACAGAACTTATGCTTCTCACTCCTTTTCAAATACGTGGAACATATAGATCTAGAACAATAATACATGGAACTATTCATTCTAAACTATGTTGCATAGATAATTCAAAAAGAATTTTAGTATTGACGAATGAGGACTAAGAATTTTAAGTTTTCTCATTTCTTAGAGGTCATTTATGCAAGAGACACACATACTTTAAGATCGACTTCTTTTTTGCTGTTGGATTCTCAGCTAGATTTTGAAGCTGATCTTACGTTGAAGCAAGTCCATTTCTTATGCTTTTCTTGTCTCTTGCAGTCCATTTCTAGAATCTATCTCCCAATGTGGTGCATTTTTTATTCAAAATAACTTTCTTCTGAATAAAGTGTCTAGTTTCTTGTGAAATGGAAATGTGGTTTTCAGCTTCCCTACATATCTTTCGTGTTAGTGTTTTCTGTGGTTGATACTGTTTCATGATCATCTTCTCCTCAATTATGATAGCTTGTGCTGATGCTGGGTGAGTGGGGTAAACAGCAGAGAGATCGTTTGCAATCGAATAATTTGATGTTTTTAAAAGAAGCTACATTCTGCCTAAAATCTGTTACCAAATATACAATACAGTTCACACTTGCTATGAGAAGTCTCTGCTTATCTTCTACTGTCAGATTCTCTTTTCTACTTTCTTGATTGGTTTCGTGTTCGAGTAACTAAGCCGGGAATTCGAGAGTGAAAGAGCGTACTTTATGGAGTACAATGAACAATCACTTACATGTGATGCTTTTTCCATATACTAAATTGTGGCTCCTATGTCAAGAATTCTTACTTTGAATTATTTTAGAATGACGAAAAATCAACCACGACAAATCGAGTCCACGTGATATTCGTAAGCTTCATTCGAAATAACTAGGTAATAGAAGACTATTCCAAAAGACTATTCCAAGAATATTCAGAATTTTATCTTATTTCATTTAAACTCTACTTTACTTCATTATAATTCTATCTTATTTCATTATAAGTCTATATTTCATAAAACTATTCCAATATTACCAAAAGACTATTCCCAAGACTATTCTTGTTTGATTATGATGAGACATTTCGACTCATCTCGAGCCATCATCAGTAAATATATTCAGGAAGGTGAGGGCAATAAATACTCAAGATAGGATCAATAATCAAATGAGAGGTAATATATATTGGAAATGGAAGGGAACACCGGAGTATGAGCAGAAGTGATAGGGGAAATTCAAAGAGAAGCAAATAATTGGTAAACTACATGAGAGTCAATATAGTAAAAGACAAAGGAAATGGGCCTAGGGGAAGTGAAGAGATATGCGATAGGAAAGTCGTGCAATGGACTATAAAAAAACCATGGAAATGGAAAGCTGTTGGGAATTAAGATTGGGTTAGGATGAGAAGTTCTACAGATTCTAGAAAAATTCTCAACTGTGCCAACATGAACCGTTTGCTTTATATGACCTAGACATTTTAAATTAATCTTTTGCTGATGAAAATTATACGTTCGTTCCTTTCACTTGAAGTGCAATAGTACATTTAATCTCTCTGATCAACTAGTCCATTCATCCTGAAATTTTTCCAGCAAAAGAATAAAGTGATCTTTGCAAAGGACGCCTTTGATTGATGTTGAGACGAATTACCTAATCTGTTTTACAACTGGCCCCTTGAATTAACTTCCAACAGGGATCTCAAACTTGCGGCCTGCAGTGCAATATTGTGCAGTTCTCAGTGAAATATTTTGCAGTCCGCAGTACAATGTTTTGTGGTCCGCAGTGCAACATTTTGCGGCCCCCATATGAAAAGAAAACATAGTAATTTTATGGCCTTCAGGAGGAGTAGAACTCCGAAGTTGTCAGGCTAAGCAAAGACACGCTAGTCTCATGCACTGCACGATCGCTAGACATCAGTCGTCACTCCTTGTTCATATGGACATTGAAAATATTTTCTAACAACTTTTTGTGGAATCCCTAATGTGGCCCAGCCACATCCAAAAATTCCTCCAGTGGCCCTCCGGCAAATTGACTTAAAATTTTCCCATGATTAAAATTTCTTAGATATAACCTAAAAACAATTTACATATAAATTTTTTACAATATACAAGCTAACTAGATAAAAAACAGTAAATAGATGAGTAAATCCCTTTCAAATATCATGGTATAAAAATAATAATAGTTTATTCTACTTAATGATGACCACTCACAACATAGCGATTTAGCCAACTGCAGTCAGGTAACACGTTCTAAGTAAAAGTGAAAATTCTAAGAAAAAGTAAAATTTCTAAGAAAAAATAAAAGTTCTAGGTTTAACTTCTTGGTAATATTTCCAAGTAAAACGTTCTAAGTAAAATGTTCCAAGTAAAACAGTTCTGTCATAAGCAACTACAAGTTTCTTTGGTGAATTGATGCTGATCTATCTGTAGCTAGTAGTTCTTCGAGGAGGATTCAGTATCTCTGAGTATGATTCGCTAAGCCTTCCTATAAATTGTATTAATTCGGCTGTTTGTGGCTCTGTTGCGGAACATCCAAATTAAGGGACAATATTTCTATTAATATTCATTTCAACTTCTTCAGTTTTACCTGATTTTCAAGAGGCCTTCCACTAAAAACTTATAAATTAGAAGTTACAACACAACGAAAAAAATAACCAAACTGCGACATAATTATAGATCTTATTATCACCTTAAGTTTGTCCTTAACATTGACCCCTGCTCTTTAAGCTGACCCTAGCAATAGCATATAGTTTTTGGCCTGATTTTATACAGAGCGGATTTAAGAATAATAACCACGATGAGGAACATTATGAAGTTAGTTCGATAACAAATAGACTAAGCATTTAATTTTGATTTCTTTTATGGATAATTCCAGCTTAATTTCTACACTACCATGATTCAGTTGTTGTGACACGTTTCGGTTTTACCTAATTCCATCTTCAGTAGATAATTTATAAAAACTTGGGCGCTTTTAGAGATGGAAAACATTGCAAATAAAAGTGCAAAGACGGGTAAACAAGCAGAAACCCCTAAGAAAGGAGATTTCTGTGAAAATATGGCTAGCACCAAAACAAGAAACCTAAGGGGTATGTGGAGGAATTTTGCTGGTTGAGAGTGGGTCGATCTCTGAGGATGAGTAAAGTCTCGGGAATAATTTAATCAAGTTCATTACCAGCCTTCTCTATAATATAAAAGTCATCAATCGAAGCGCTATGACCAGCGTCGTGAACATGGTCCCTAATGGACGAGGAAACGCCTTTAATACTGTTCCATTTTTTATTGACCCCTAAATGTTCTCTACATCTAACAATGAAATGGCGTTACATTTTACCATAAACGTAGCCTTGCAACTACTACACGTTAAGTTATAAATAACTTAAGAGTGAACATGACTCCGGGCACGATCTTTAATGAGAAAGAAATATTCAATGCTCTTGGCTGATTGAAAAACAAACTTAAAATCAATATGGGGATAAATCTTACCTAACAATTTAATAAGATTCTTTTTAAGACGAATAGTATGTAGTCCTATATATGGAAGAAAAATAGGAATTGGAAGCTTAGGGGGATTTTGCGAATTGTCTTTATTAATATACTGCCTATCCAAGAAATTCGTAATCATTCGATTGATCGGACAAATAGGAAACCGATTCTGTTTGAGAAAACGCGTATTATTACACAATTGTTCATGAAACGAAAGATATGAGGAACAAATATGATAAGCACGACGAATAAGAACATGCATAAGATTGACCTTATATCGAATGGATGACAAGCTATCAAAGTTAGTATATTTCCCGTTACACGTCTTTTGCGATATAAATTAGTAAAAAATCCCTTATCAGAATGAGTAACTAATATATCCAGGAACAGCAAAGAGCTACTATCCTCAATTTCCTGAGTAAATAAAATGTCGGGATGCTGAGGTTTCAAATATTGAAGAAAGCATCGCACCTGAGCATTAATCTCAAATATACAGAAAGTATCATCGACATACCTGCGGTAAAGTAAAGGTTTGATATGACATGATATGATACCATATGATCAATTTATTCACCGTTGGCTTCTAAAAATGTATAGCGTACTAATGCTAATTAAAGCCAACCTACTCAAGCAAATAAAAGAAAGGAAACAGTATCACATGATAAATAAAACCTAATTACAAATACTACATTTTTTTATTTACAAATATTCTACACCTGGTATAAACGTTATACAAGTAACTTGAAAATCAGAAGGGCAATTGGAAGGAAAATCCTTTCCAAAGCTCACATGAAGATGTTGACAAAGGGGGGTGCTGGTGGAGAACCCATGGCTACACCATCTATCTGTTCATACAACTGATTGTTAAGAATGAAGTTATTATCTTTGACAGCAACTTCAAGAAATTTCTTAAAATGAGCCCTATTAGAGGAACAAACATTGAAGCTAATAAGATCAGTTTCACAAAAGAGGCTATTTAAAATAACTTGAAATGTCTCATCTAGAGAAATATTAGTAAAGAGACTCGAAACGTCAAAACTGGCCAAGTATGAGGAAAGTTAGTGTTAGTAATCTCCATTACAAATGAGAACTATTAACAGTATACTGATTACTAGCAAGCAACTGCAACATAGGAACCAAGAACTGGGCCAAACCATTACTAACATAATGGCCTGATTTACATGCTGGCTAAAATTCAACTATGGGTCTATTACTACGCCTAATAACTTTTCAGATTCAGATTCGAATATTTCTGTGGTTCAAACATTACTTGTCACTCCCTTGTCTCTTGCTCCGAATATTAAGCGATGACATTGGCCTTTAATCAATTTCATGAGGTAGTTTGAAAACCGCTGAAATAATAATAGTGTATCTTTTTCTAATTTTGTAAGCACTGTTGTAAGGGTTTTTTTCTCCATCATATAATGTCATGTCGTCGGCATTGCTACAAAATTCTGAATCACTCACCAGATAAAATATATCATTTCTTGGAAACCGCAGCTGAAGTATAAACTTTAAGAGAAGAGCCACGACTAAAAACATCTTTCTTCTTTATATATTCTACTATTTCGACATTCCAATAATTAGGCCTAAGCCAGTAGACATATACGGTGTGTGACATAGACGATTTCGACTTAAACGATTGTCATATACGGTTTAATGGCATAGACGATGTTGATATAAACGATACGTTTCGAGACATCTTGTCCCATCCTCAGTTGGTGAACGGTGCTAGCGGGAGGCTTTATAAATGGGGACAAACAAGTGGGAAAAACAAGTGGAAATCAAGAAAGTAAATCCACGGGAAGTCAAGAAAGTAAATCACGGGGAGACCTAAAGGGAAATAAACACTATATATATATATATATACAACCAGCAAAAACATATATATAAGGAATAACAACCTAGCAAAAACAAGGGAGCTATGGTAAACAGGCTATAATATATTGGAAATGTGACTAAGGGCCTAAAGGGACTAAAATAAACAAAGGGGAATCGAGGAGCTCTGAAAATTGAGGGAGGGGCGATCTTTAAGAATAAGGAGACTTTCGTGTATGAGTAATTCAGGTTCATTGTTAGCTTTATCAATAATGCAAAAGTCGTCCAGGGAGGCACTGTGACCAGTGTCTTTAGCATGGTCTTTAATAGCTGATTTCACGGCACCTTTAACATTGTTACCTTTTCTATTAATCCCTAGATGCTCTCTACAGCGAGCAATGAAATGGCGTGATGTTTTGCCATAGTAAGTAGCCTGGCAGCTACTACACGTAAACTTGTAAACAACAGAGGAGCAAACGTGACTAGGGACACGATCTTTAAAGGGAAAAAGGCGACCGATAGGTTTATTAGCCTGAAAAACAATCTTAAGGTCAACATGGGGGTAAAATTTACCAATAAATTTAGTAAGTTGTTTTTTAAGGTGTATACTATAGACACCTAGATAGGGAAGAAAAAGAAGTATGGGGAGTTTAGGGACATTACTGGGCTTTATGTCAACCACATATTGTTTGTTAAGAAACCTTTTAATAATCCGATCAATAAGTTGTGCTGGAAAACGATTTTGTTATAGAAACCGTTTGATGTTGCAAATTTGACTGCGAAAGGCCTTATAAGACAAACAAATATGGAAGGCACGGTAGATAAGAACAGAAATGAGGTTGATTTTATACTGAACAAGTGAGAGACTATCAAAATGAGTGTATAGACCAGTGAAAGGTTTCTTCCGATATAAGTTAGTAGTGAAACCATTCTCCACATGTGTAACCAGGATATCAAGAAATGGTAAGGAGTTGTTTTCCTCAAGCTCTTGTGTAAATTCAATATAGGGATGCTGGCGATCCAAATAATTAAGAAAACATTCAGCTTGAGTACGATTTTGAAAAATGCAAAACGTATCATCAACAAACCTACGATAAAATATGGGTTTATAGTTAGATGGACAGTTAGAAAGAAAGTTTTGTTCAAGAGCACACATAAATATATTAGCAAAACTCGGCCCCAACGGAGAGCCCATCTCCACTCCATCAGTTTGTTCATAGAGATGATTATTGAAAATGAAATGATTACTTTTTACTGCAAGTTCAAGCAGTTTCTTAAACTGAGGTTTACTAAAGACACAATTTTCAATTTGAACCTCATCAGTACCGGAAAAAAGGTTATCGAGAATGATATTAACAGTTTCATCCAAAGGTATATTAGTAAAAAGGCTAGCAACATCAAAACTAACCATGACAGCTTCATGAGAAAGAGTAAGCTTGGTAATCTCATCTACAAATGAAAAGGACAAATAAAAATGGGACAGCGGTACTGATCCCTGTGGTACTCCTAATTTTGAGGAGTGTCAGATGCTGAATGCTCCATTAACATTTAATCTGAGCATCATATCATAGAGATAGCTATGTATCAATTTTAGAGCATTAGTATAAAATCCATAGGCATCCAGTCTTGCTAAGAAAAGCTCATGGTCTATGCAGTACATAAGTAAGGCACTTACATATCCTTTTTTGTCGAAACATTCCTATGCAGAACGTTTCGGGGTGGCTTATCCCATCTTTAGCTAATAAGCATGGAAAAAATGAGGGCTTTATAGATAACTAGTAATTGATAATTAGTAAGTTATAGATAAGTAGTAAGTTATACTTAAGATAATTAGTAATTTCCGAACACAAAGAGCAAAAACGAGCAATAATAAGTAAATAGGCGGAAAATGCCTAAAAATGGAGATTTCATAGATGTATATGGCAAATACTATCAAAACAAGAAGTCTGAAAGGATTCGAAAAGGCATAGAAGTATCGATTTAAAAACATTGGTGATGCTGCGACAGTCCATTTTGCTATATTGATTATCCTGTCTATATTTTTCTATTTATCGTGTTTTCAAGAGAAGAGCCATGACGAGAAACATGTCAAAAAGAGTTTCTCTCTTCTTTATTTAATTCGACATTCCACATTCCAGAGTCCATTAGTTCCACATACCAGAAAAACCGATGTTATTAAGATGTAGCCGATGTTAAGACACAACCAAAAAGACTTTACCTATGCAATACAGGACGTTTCGAAACATCATGTCTCATCTTCAGCTAATATGAAAGTGGCAATAAGAAGTTTATAGATAAAATTGGGGAAAATAATAAGTGGGAAAAACAAGTGGTAAGTCAATAAATACCAATATAAGGAAACATACCACCAAACCGCGAATTCAGCTGCCGTTTCCAAGAAGCGCATCGTGTCTTCATTGCTCTATAGGTCGTTGATAGAGAGATTAATTGTGCCTAAATTGCTTTGTCAAGGGGCCATGCACCTAATCCTTAACCAGATAAGAATGTAATCCTAAATATATAAATAGAGAAGGTGGAGAGATGAGATCGAGGGAAGGTAGGCAGCACGTGGATGCGAAGGGCGCAATATCGAAAAGCGTGGAGAAAGTTGTGGAGGCCATCCGCCAGCAGTGGCGTGAAGGCTAGGATGATGATGATGATGATGATGATGATGATGATGATGATATATATATAAATATATATATATATATATATATATATATATATATATATATATATATATATATATATATATATTTATATATATATATATGCATATATAACAGGATATACAAATGCATCTGCAGTGAATAGCACACTATAGTATAGAAATATATTCTTTCTTTTACAGGTTTACCGTTAACGTCACACATACATACATATATATACACATACATACATACATTTCATACATACATGCATACATACATACATACATACATACATACATACATACATACATACATACATACATACATACATGCATACATACAACATATAGTTATCAACATATAGCTATCTGTTATCAACATATACCTATCTGTTATCATCATTATCAACATATAACTATTTGTCAGCCAGACAGTTATGCATTTAAAGTTTCTATGGTAGATGCTAACTTTGTCTTATGTAGCAACAAGTCATATATATTCATTCTATCTATAACATTGCATCATTAATTTCTGAAAGTTAATTTATTTGGATTAAATGCAATAAACCATTCATTATTTACAGAGAGATTGGTACCGAACAGCAATTGGTTGGGTAAATAGATTTTCTAACATAATTTTGCTGTGTAAATACACTGCAGTACAATCTCAACGTTGGGTAGCATGATTTCTTGAACATGAAATAATTTCTCTTCAGTACCAAGCTCTATTTAAATAATTTGCAGTTCCTAATGCCAATTTGCAGCTATCATACATCAACCACGCTTATATAGGTAGCATTAAATACCATAAGTTGCTTTTTTGCTCCAACTCGGAGAATCCATTTTTTCAGGACTTCTTATTCACTATTTGAATTTTCTTTATTTGTATTACAATATCAATATTTTATATTTTAGAGTGAGCAAAAAATGACTCATGTCTGTTTTCTTTTTTATTCATTCAAGACTGCTAAAGTTAGTCTTTTTTCCTGACAACACATCTTTCTTACAACTTATAAATCTTCCTTTCAAGTATACAACTTTTTGCATTTCTTACAAACTCCTTTCCTCCTTTCATGTTCCTTATTGTCTTTATACAGCCTTTGAAGAATATGAAGAATGGTTGGCTTTAGGGCCATTTCTAGAACCTCCTGGTTGTGTAAGACCTAATATTTAGCTGCAATATGGGAGTTGCTTCTAACATGCAGCTTCAAGCATAGTCAAATTCTTCTCCTTGGGCTTCTAGAATGGGAAAAGTAAAAAGGTATCTGTAGAAAGAAGTAGAACGTTGAATCAACAGAATCTGCACCTAGGGATGTGACGGGATCCGTACCTTTTGTGAGAGTAGTCAAATACTTATTTTTGAATAGCATCTTTGGAGCTAGGAGCTGAGGCGCATTATTTTAAAGGGAGAGCATAGAAGCCTCAAGACCATGAAGATGGGGAGCGCCATTTCTTGTTGCTTGGTTTTATCACTGTCAAATTCAAATCAAGCGGTATTTGAGAGTTTTACGGTTGTGAGATGTTGAGCAACTTTTCAAACCGAGTAAAAGTGTGACAATATTTTAATTTATCAAATTGAACTTTAGAAGCTCTTTTTGCATCGTTTTTTCATATATTTATCCTTGCGTATGTAATTCAATATAATGATCGTTGAAATGACATTTTATTTTCATATATTCTATACATAGCATGCTGCGTTGTTTCAGCGTTTTCTGCTGTTGCATTGCTGTTGCAGACAATGTATTGTATGAATACATGTGCTTTTCTATAAGCAATTTCAGACGAATCACATAAATGCAGAATCATAATATCCAATGTTTTATGATATTGTATGATATGTCAATATTGCATTTTTCGCTATTAAAAAAATTTAAAAGCTACACTTCATGTATAATTTCTAGCTCCGTCCATAATGAAGTCACTTTGGTAGTGTTTCTGCTGCTGAAGCGTATATAGTCTCCATCTGGTATGTCCATATCCATTGTTACCATAAGCTACTTACCACACGGAGGCTACACATTTCACAGTAGTTCTGACATTGCCAAAGGTGCCTTATTTTGTAGGGTATTCCAACTATAGTAGTCAACTTCTCGCGTTAGAAGCTTGTAGATACAACTATGGCATAAATTGCAAAATGTAAGTAGGACTTGCGTATCTAGTAGGTATAACCTAGGCTACAAAAAATCTATTATCTTGAACTACACATGCAAAGGGAACATTGAGATCAACAAAATGCTTTATTCTTAGCATGCAGTTCACATGACCAGACTGTGCCAATTGAATCATGCATCACATCGCAGAGTTCCTAAGAGCTACGTCATGTGACATCTACTGAAGACTATTTAAATTTGGCTGCAAATTTTGAAAAAACAGTTTGAAAAATACTTTTCTTGTACGAAAATGGCTTACCAGTTCCCAACTACCTAAAAAATTTAAAAAGTTCAACACTGGTTTTTTGAGGCCTAGGAAAGTCGATAGGCTCATTTACATTTAAAATTCAAATTTTCTGTGTGCAATATATCATATGTGTTATGCTCACTTGTTTCAAATAGTTTCACACGTTTTTGATGCAGAATTATTAATAAATACATTGGAGTAATAATGAACGATTGAATAGTAATGAAAATTGTGTACATTACGTGAATGAAAGGTGTTGCATAATGTCTAATGAAACAAATCCAGTTTTTTCCTTGTCTTATGAACTCACATTTACAAACAGGCTCGTATGCAGGGGTAGGCAGGGGAAGGCAGGGGTAGGCAGGGGTAGGTGATGAGGAACATGAAGGATTAGAAAAGGATACAGAAGAAAATTTGATCATCTTTACATTAAAGTTTCCTCCTCTACTCTGCTGTATTTGAATGTATATCAGCTTTTAAAGATGACTAGAATATATGTTAAGTATCGTCATGCAAAAGCACCATTCTTTCTCTTGCTTGACCTCGTAAAATTTTGTATCACATGATAGCGAAATAAAGCAAATTGATACTATTTGTTGCACTTGGGATCAATGAATCGTAGCAACAGTGCTGATGACTGCAAGAAGTATTCTGAACTGCAGTTAAGCCAATGTGAAAGGCGTGGCCATAGATATTTTTGTGGACTTGCCTCCATCCCCGACTTATTCTCCTCTTCAAATTTTCAGCTCAGGGCTTTGTGTTTCAGTTTTGCCAAAAGTCCTCTTAAGCCTCTCAGGGACAAGGAGTCCACATTTGACGATAGCTAGCACTCACACTTCTGGAACCCAAGGATCGAAAACATCCATAGTCAAATCTCTCCCAGAAGCTACACTACTGGCTCACCAGTTACAGATAGATTCAGAAAAATAACGGAGAAATTCTCTATATGGACTCTATTTTTAACTTTCGTAGTGTCCAAATGTGTGCTAACTTATAAAGTTTGAGAAACCAGCTAAGAAGATTAAAAAACTGAAGCAAAGAAGAAAATAGGAGGATTGCATTAACCTTTAGTATATTTAAAAATGAAGAAGAAAATTAGACAGAAATTTATGCTCTAAAACACTAATAAATATATTATCGAATTAAAGTCCGACTGGCGAGTCTAAAGTCACACCATCAATCTGTTTGTAAGATTGGTTATCAAAAAGAATTAATTATCCTTAGCTGCCAACTCAAGCAGCTTCTTAACTGTGATCTATTAAAAGAGCAATTATCTAAGCTTATGGTTGCTATTTCCTTGAAAAGTCTATCAAGAATAATATGAATTGATCCATCCAAAGGAAAAGTAGTAAAAAGACTAGTAAAATCGAAACTAACCATGAACTTATCAGTAGATTTATAAGAAGTAATTTTCTTAGTAAAAGAGAAAGAGCTGTGAACCGTAAATTGATTGCTGGAAAGTGGTTGTGAAATTGGAACCAAGAATTTGGCCAGGTTATAATTATATTTACCAATAGCTGACATAATAGGCCTAGTAGGGCACCCTGCTTTATGAACCTCAGGCAGGACATATAAAATGTTCTTGCTGTATAGTCACTTTTCATTACGATATCAGTTCAGTGAATCTTTTTAGAACAGTTCTATTTATACATATAATCATGCTTTCGTCCCGTCTTTTTTGGCACACTATTGCAATGAATTAGTAACAAGGTCACTTTCTTGCATTAAAATGGTCGTGGCAAATGAAGGGCGTGGCCATTAAATAAGGTTTGGCTTAGTGCCCTGTAAGAGGAAGCTGCCCCCTTGCCCTGATTTCGTAGGAGCCGGGAGGCACAGGGTGCAGGTTCCCCCACTGTTCACAGTCTCGGGCAAATTGCCCCTTTTCATGTAACCTTGCTGCCCTCTTTGAAAACCTTGAAGATGCAAAAATAAATAGAAAAATACACGCTTCTGGTGATATCAGATCTAAGTATCAAAATTTCTAGGGCAGCATGCCCCCGGGTCGTCTCCCTAGCTGATTTGCAAATAGGGAATGGCTCAATATTAACCCTTGTCAATGTGCAAAACGTTTTGTCAATAAGTGAGTAGCTATTGCTATTCATTGGCTTCATCTCTCTTTGCAGCATTTTCCTAAATAATGCTTATATGCTTCTCATATTTGTTATGCATTAGCAAAATGTTTGAATTTAAGTCCATGTTTTTATGACATCGTATTTGCTATGCCCATAATTAGCAAAAACCTCCAGGTTTACTTTCTTTTTGTTGTTGTTTTTAGGACCTTACACTGTAGAGCCTTGCATATTCCTTCTCTGCAGAAGTCATTTTTATATCACTTAGATGGAATTTCTTAAATGAGTTTGAATTTGTAGAAGTATCAAATTAGTGTAAACATGCATGGCTTCCTTCTACATTTCTCTAGCTTTCACAATCTCTTCATTTGTCTACACTTACTTGAAAAAAAATAATTTCTTTTAAAATTCCCCTACTTTTGAAGTTTTCAGCTGAAGCATTAAGAAGAGTATATTCATAATAGCATCTCAAGGCAGAAGCCATTTGTTCCAGGATAGAGTAGAAAACATTTACTTTTTTGCAACTGCTATGTACTCTTAAAGGTCCTTAAATGTTGGTATAGGATGGGTTTCAATTTTGTGCCTTGTGTCATTGCAGGAGATCAAAGGTTCTTGCCAATTCATGATGGGATATCAAAGGTTTTAAATAAATTCCTACCATGAATCTTGTGTACATGCTAATTGCAGTGTAGATTTTGTGCAGTTCAGTGCACAAATGTGCTAACTCTTTCTTCATAACTGTTTGTGAGCAAAAAGTTACTTGAAAAAATCAGAGAGTGTTTTATGTTTCTATGATTCCTTTCTTTTCTCCACTTTCCTTTTCTTTATATCCCAGTTATACTTGCGCTTGGGGGGAATGGAGGTTGAAGCACATACTTTTTTGCTAGCGAATAATGTCATTAAAATAGATAGTCTATCCTATCTAAGATGGGATGTATTTTGATACATAAAAAGGGGATTTCTTGCAATCCACAGGTTTAGTTGGAAAATTTGTCAAGAGTTCTACCACAGACACTACTTTTGTTTCCTTATGAAGGTTTACTACTCTTCTCCAGCCCCCGCATTCAAAAATATGATCTTTTTTCCCTATATCCAGATTGCTTATTTGATACTCTCAAGATTCAAATTAATTGAAATAATTCGCAATTTTATAGGGGTATGGATTTTTTCAGCATCTCAAAATGGATTTCAAGTATTATCAAGCATAGTGGGTGGAGTAATTTTGTCCATTTGTCTCAAAAACTCTTCCACCCTAATACCCAGCTTTGAAATCCCTATGAAGTGAAGATATACACTTTCAACTAATGGAAACTACTTATATATAGCACATTGTTCTAATTCCGCGAATGGGTGTGGTTACTTGACCAAGCCCATTTCCACGAGTAATGGTGAGAATTTTATGTTTGATCCTCCCCTGAATAAGTCTTATAGATTACGTTTTGCAATAAATATGCTACTTTATTGTTCGTTTCCGTTCTTGTTTTGTCTTATGATGAGGCACAATTACCCCTTTGGTACTTAAGAACAATCTAACAATAATCTTTGGCTCAAATTCATGAAAATATAAGTTTATTGAGGTTCGGTGAAAAAAGAGGTTTTCATATCAAAAGGGGTTTATCCATAAATTTTTGGAGAGTAACAGGCGCTGCCGAAGTAAAATAAGAAATAAAAAGTTCAAATTGCAAACATTTAATCCAGTGAGGCGTGTTCGAACCACCAGAAGCTCTACCTATTCACACCCTTTCCAAATTACACTACCTAATCCACGAACTCTTGCTCACAAATCATCTTGCATTCCTAGAACTTCTCAACTGTGGAACTCATTGCCACCCACTACTTTCCCTGAATCCTACAATTTGTCATCTTTTAAATCTAACATCAACAAACTCGATCTTGTCTCCCTTTCTACTTAAACTTTCCCTCATTTTCTCAGTTTTCCTTTGTCGGGGCTTTGTTATAGGCCCTACGGCCTTTCCCCGACATTACTTACTAAAAAAAATAAAGGATGCATTGGATAAATGACAATGGTAAAGTAGATATGCTAAAGCTACAACTTATCTACTAAGAATATGATAAATTAGAGCAGTTGATCGATTAATGAAGCAAAACGATGTAGGGTAATTCTGTGCAAAATGAGACTCGGGGCAAAATGCGATAGTTCTTGTTTCATACTGAAGCCATTTCAGTCTATGGCATAAAAAGTGAACTCTCTCTTTCAGTTTTTCAGTAGCTGTCTCTGTGGAAATGAAATGTTGATGTGAAAAAAGTGATTTTGCACGGAGTCAACGATGATTAAAACACCAATTTTGCCAAGCCTTATACTACGTTCTTGAAATATTTTTCTAATTTTTGCGCAAATGATACAATCATTATGAGGCAGTGATGGCGCCAGAAAATAATTGCTCGGGGGCTAGAGCGGTCAAAGTGCCAACAGTGAGCAGTGTCCAAAAATTTTTCCAGACAATGCCTATCCATTGCCTCGTGAAGAGAGTAAAAAGGCAAAGGTCGCGGATTTTATGAAGTGCTGACGATGCATGGAAATTTCGGCGCCGACGGGAGCTAGCAAAAATTGTAGGGGGAGGCTGTAGCCCCCAAGCCCCCATTGGCGCCATCCTTGTAATGAGGTACAACCTTCAATATTCTGTAATTGTGCATAACTTTCTATTATTAACAGCAAATCAAACCAATCAAATTAAATTATTTATTTACAGTAGGCTGTGAAGTAGCTTTAGTCTTTAACTTGTAATAGGATTTATGTGCCTAATTTACAACAAAGTAAGTATAACAAAACATAATATCCTATTGCAAGTTAAAGACTAAAGTTGAAATCTACATTCAAAATACAGAAATGTGAACGAATTTTAATAAGTGTTTTTTGTTTCGCACCAAAAATTTATAGCGTATGCTTTAGTTTAATTTCTATTAGATAAATCCAACCTGAGCCACATAGCACCTACATAAATGACAGTTACATTCTTCTGCTGTCCAATTGTTTATTTGTGCTTTAAATTTATTTAGTTTTATGCATTGTTTCATTTCTAGAGACAGTTCATGCCACAACTTTCGGCCAAGAAGAGAGATAATTTTTCCCTAAAAGTGATAGTTCTGGATCTTAGAAGCTTGGGAGGTTGGGTTGAGGCTATGCTGTGTCTCAGATATGTCAGTCATTAGAATTTCTATATTTCTGAGATGAATTGTTACAGCATTGTCTTTTTCTAACAATACTTTGAAGTCAGAAATATCGTCGTTATATGCAATTTGTAAAGCTTTTTCAAGGAGATGATTTATCTTGTTATTGAGGCCTCTCTCACAATGCATGCATACTAAGGAGGAATAGTTGAACTGTAAAAGAATGAATGCCTTCATAACATTTTTTAGCTTTTCAGAATCCATATAATGAGCTATATGAGATAGCCCATGCAGCTTTTGGTTTGCTTTCTTATTAAGCGATGTAACATGTGCTTTAAAAGATGAAGTTTTATCGAATGCAACACCAAGTAATTTTTCTTCTGGACTCTCATGGATTACTTCATTGTTAATTTTATTTCAATGTTGGTGCTCTTTGTATTGCTGAAAAACATTAGGTGGCATTTCTTCGCATTCACCTTCATGGAATTATCTCGAAAACAATGTCAATCTTTAATTTTCTGATAATCTCCTCATTTTTATTATCACTTACATAAATAGTTGTATCATCTGCATAGTTGCAGATCATACTTTTTGACACAGACATGAATAGATCGTTAATATAAATATTAAATAGCAGTGGACCTAGGACAGATCCTTGAGAAACTCCATGATTAATATTCCTCCACTCACGGTATGAACCATTCATTTTCACTCGTCGTTAAACTATCTAAGTAAGTAAAATATTGCTGGAAACTGCTGGATGAAATGCCTCCTGCCTCTACCTCTGTACTATTTTGACATTCAACTTGTAGATGAATGTTCTTAACGGTTATTCACATAGAATGAAAATGCTAGGAAGATATTGCTTTTGCTGTTCTGTATCGTATTTGTAAAAGAAAGTATGTGAATGCTATCTTCTTTTGTTAAGAATCATACGGCAAGAGCCATCTTTTTCAGATCTTGTGAAAATACTGGAGAAAAAGTCCCAAGGTCCTGAATGCAATGAGTACTCTCTTCTATGATCCCTTTGTTGAGCAATTTATCAAATTCTTGATCAATGATGGCAATCTCATGCATAGCAAATGTGCATCGTTTAATATCATTAGAAATTGGTAGTGTGTTGTCAATGAAGTCAATGGTAAGCCCCTGCTTAATGATTTGCATAATATAGCTATTGAGAGAAATTTCCTCCCAATTAGAACTAAAAGTTTTTCTGTTGCCAGCTGTGTACCTTGTAATGCAAGATTCAAGTTTTGCAACATCCAAATGTAATTTAATATCAAATGTATCACTTACAGTATGATCTAGTTGTGCCCTTTGTAATTTTGCTTCCTGTGTAGACTCCAGTATGATCTTCCACTGGATTTCCCGCTCTGACCCTTCATCCAATAGTGGGAGTAATATAGGGGTCTTGAAGTATTCTGGCAAATTGCCTCTCATGCTTTTTCCCATGGCTGTGTTAGTGGTCATAATTTTTGTACTTTTTTGTTTATGTCTTCCTTAGACCAACAAAGTAATGGAGCATTTAGAGGGGCATCATTTACAATTTTAGCAAGACTACCCAACTTTTGCTTCATGCTGTTCATGCGTATTTGGTTCATCTCATGCATAGCAATAGTCAGGATGGCGGCCAAGTCAATGGATATATTTGCTGTTTCAGACGAATCATGAGATTTACTTCTAGGGCCTTGTCTGAAATGGAAAAAATCCTAAAGGTGCAATGTAAAATCATTTTTTGAACCTTTTGCATCATAAGGTCAAACTGTCTGGCGGTAGCATCAATTTTGTGAGACCAAGTATTCTTATTGCATTTGCGGATATATATGTCACAATTCTTCAGTCTCAGGAATTTATTTATACGCACCTTGAGTTTTTCAGGTGTCAATTTTTGACGCCAAAGCCCTGAAATAACATGGGCAAATTTCCCATTACCTGCATCTGCAGTATCAGCATCATTAAGCAGATCCTCCTGAATTTGAGTAAGGAGCAAGTGATTGTCTCCCAGATGATCATGCTCGTGTAGGAGCGCCTGAACATCGGTAACCAGTGTGTCTTGTTCAGAGATGCTGACTGAGTCAGAGTTAGGGTTATGGGCTGCATCAGCCTCATTCTTTGAACATCACCTGCGTATTCATTATAGTCCAGCTCAGTTTCAGCAGAATCATCAGGTCTAGTAGCTGTGTGCACCGGCTTGCTTTTGCTAATTGTGTGGATATTGGTCCTATTAGCATGTCGAGTATTATTCTCAATTGCAATGGCACTGGGAGATCTATAAAAGCCACTAGCCATGGCCTTGGCCGCTTTGGCAGAAGTTCCTTGATAATCTGAAGTAACATTAGATTCGACGCAAGGTCTTTGAGCAGAGTACAGCCGAGTCTATATATAGGTATCATTAAATCAAAAAAGCTTTTTGGATCCAATAAAGGACTCTGTTAAAACCCCACCCAAGCGTGCAAAATTTTCCTTTTGCACCAAACGTACCTCTTCGATTAGACTTTTATCCAGCGATTCATATTCCTCATCGGCAGCAATATGAAGGCTAAAATTGTAAGAAAATCATTATTATGAATATAGTATCAAATCTGTAAGGTATTAGAAATAATCATGTTGTGACGGATGGGGAGAAAAACCCTACCTTTTGGAGATGAGCTTTCTTCCATAGCGTGTTCTCCAAGCAACGCTTTGCCAGTGAGTTCTCTGCGCGCGCCTCTCTCATATTGGCTGCAGCGCAGCAGACACAGGGAAATGGAATAAAATATTGCACACAAATAAACGAAACTATGAAAGTAAGTCTCAACGAGAGGGCGGGGCATCCTTCTTTTCTCACAAGCTGTTATGAAACATTAAGAGAGTGTAGGTGAACGATTTTATGCTATTCTACCTGAACTGAACTTTGCCTTGGTAACTACTATGTTGACAAACCTCTGCAATTTCTCTAAATCTGCAAAAGATTAGAGAAAAATTTTAATATGGCCATTAGTGAATATGCTTGAACAAGTTTTGCCGTGCTCTGGCGACTATACCTCTTCTTATAGGCCTTCAAAATTTCCCTCTAATATTGGAGTTTGTGACTTAGAAGGAGTTCTAGATGGGTTCATAACATGCCCTAGTTCAGCTGCAAAGAAGTTCAATTACTTGCATTGAAAATTTGCTCCTTACTGCATAAGATGTGTTAGTAGATTTGATATATCAATAAGGCGAAAATCTAAAAGATGCTTTCAAAAATCCTCCCCATCCTCCTTCTCTCTTTCTGTGTTCCTCTGCCACGTCAGTGAATAACTTGCTTCAGATTCTACAGAGCACCAGCAATAGCAACAGCTCTGTAGATTACGAGAGGATAATAAGTTATCTGAAAACATTGTCAAACTAGCTTGACAAGGGACTTCTACCAAGCATCTATGAAATTTTTGAGGTTACTGGTGTTCTGAGGCAAATTAGTTCTAAACAGTGAGTCGTTCCCCTGGCCCCCAGTATCTATGGAACTGTTGGCATTAGCATCGCTCTGTATATGTCATGTTTCAAAGTTATTCACTTACGCGGTGCAGGGGCGAAGCCAAATAGACTTATTGATAGGGTGCACAACCCCAGTTTGCAGACAAGCAGACCTCGTTCGAGCCCAATTTGCAGATAATTAAGGCTTCATTGAGTTTTATCAGGAATATAACGTTGACGAGCACAATTAATATTTTGCAAATATGCTGAAAATGCGAGACATCTGGGGGGTGTGGCACTCCACATTCCCTTTAGCTCCGTCCCTGACACAATGCTTCTGATCCAGTGTTGTGATTTATTGAGAGCAGATGCATAAACGTCATGATTGAACTAGTGTGACATCAAATTGCAACGGTTCAGCTTGTGTGACACTAAATTGAACATATTAACAAGCTATTTCTATTGATTTGCTACCAAAGATAACAGTTGGAGCAAGAAGGCATATGTCTTATGGCAAATCATAATCACTGAACCTTAAGGTAAGTTAAGTGAACTAATTCTGCTTATCCAGCTCATCTTTTTGCATTCTATCAAACAACACATTGTGATATCAGATCATTTCTAGCAAGGTTTGCGTGGGGAGGAAAACCTTTAAAAGAGGGTATCCCCGTGTGATTAACTACACTACATCGTAAAAGATATTGGAGAAATAGCGTCAAAATAGCGGCCAAATTTTCTATCGAGGTCTAAAATAAAAACTATTTTCATTTTTGGTGTGAAATGGACTCTACGAAGAAATAAATTAGCAAAGACAAACTGTACATTTTTTAACAACTATCCAATGAATCGCGTAAAGAAAGCCAACAAAATTTTAGGAATTACGTAAAAGGAGAAGAGCTGCTCTTTGCCTTTTACAAGTTGAGGAAGGTTGACTACCCGGATGCTAATATCTTTCAGAAAGGAATTATTCAGAGACAGAACAATAATTTGTTCGCAACCAAGGAATATTTACCTCGCTCACCTTATTAAGAATATAAATATGTAATTATATGGAATACACGATTTTATGCGATGAATATTGGCAGTACTGTTCTTCATACCTGCCTTTTGCATTCTCATATGCCAGAGGAGGTGAACCTTTTTGGCTGAATAAGTCATGGCAGCTTCACATTTAAAAATGGATTTCCATAAGAGCCATGCAATTGGGCATTGGTGTTGAATGGGACCACAAAATCTTCTAATTCGACACTAACTTAGCAATTCTGGCTATATGCCAACTGAAGATAACACAAGTGGTAACTTTGGAAGGCCATTCTGGAGGAGGTATTCGCTATTTTGCAATGCATTGAAGAAAGTCTGCTAAGACTTGTCTGCAATCCAGAGAGCCAGATGTAGTTTTGAACAGAGTCACATATAGCTCGCGAGCCATAGGTTCCCAACCGTTGTCAATACAGAAGGTAGTGGTCATGCAGAACATTAAAGCCAATTGCTGAAAGGAAAAGCTTTTAACGTGGACCAAAAAGGGACTTTTACGATCATGTTTCAATTAGCATTATCAAAGTTCATATGGACTTTTTCAAAAAGTTTCCTTTGACTTTTCGCTATAGGACACAAATTATCTCTGACCTTTTTCGTGAAAACCTATAGTTTTCCTCTGACTTCTCTGGAAATCAACCTTTTCTGCTTGAAGTAAAGGGTGGATATTCAGCCTTTGACTGCTTAGAGACGTTATGTTTACCACGGTATTTGCAATGCTTTTGAGTAGGAACTGACATTGACAGAAAGTCAAAATTTTTTGGATTGATCAAATTGTAAATCTATAGATTTAAATGTAATATTTACATGTAAACGAAACGCGTTATAATACTTTTGCAGTATTCCAAAATAAAATATTTTCCCTGACCTAGAGTATGCCATTCCCCTTACCATTGCAAGTTTACCTGTCTTTCTCTAACGTTCCTTAATCAAAGTGAAATGTGCTCTTTCCTCCTGACCTTCCCTGGGTGTATGTGCACTAATTATAGGTTTCATGGCATCACTATTATCATATGTGTTCGTTTTGGGTCAGGCACACCGGACCCGGGGGCTGGGAAGCTGGGGGGCTGCAGCCTCCACTTTTTGCTAGTGTATGATATTGTTGTAAATAGCGTAAAAATAGTTTTGTTAGTCTTTGCACGTGATCAGGGAGCCATTTAGGTACTCGTGCCAGGTCCCTCGCTGATCACGTGCAAAGACTAACAAAACTATTTTTACGCTATTTACAACAATATCATACAATAGATAGCTAATCCTATCTAAGATAAGATGTATCTTGATGTTAGAAAAATGGGGTTTTCTTGCAATCTAGGGGTGTATTTATAAACATTTTAGGGGCTCCACGCCTAACACACATCACCACGCCCAATAGGCACCGTCACTTGTCCCCAGTCCCCTCTTTCAAAAACACCCTCCGGCGTCCCAGTGTGTAGCTACCCTTTGTTGGTGGAATGTACGTATTCAGAGAGAGGATGATGCCTGATCAGATCTTCTGGCTAACTGATTGGCTGAATAGGACTCTACAACACAGGTGCGCAACTAAGAATTTTCAAGGGCAGGTATCCAATCTACAAAAGAGGTCTCTTCACGGTAAGGAAAGAAAAGTGGGGCTAGAGATGAATTCCCAGAAAATTTCTAGAGCTGCACCTTCTCAATCTAAGGAAAACGCCCTTTTTGATATAAATACGGCACTACTAAAAGGGCACTTTCGTTCTTTTGCTGAATAGAGCAGGGGTCGAGACCCCCAGGACCCCCAATTTCCGTGCCTTTAACACATCACTTGACCATTGCGTCACCTTTATCATGATTGATCAATGGGTCTTATCTGATCACCTAAATCGCCGTATTACCAGGCAGAAAAGATACATTGACCAATCATGATAAAGGTGAAGTGATGGTCATGTGACACATTGTAGAGTTTTATTGTCAACTGATTGATTGACTCCTAAATTTACACACTTTAATAGAAGGCGTTGATTGCTACAGACAGAAATAAAATGAGTAAATTAACTGAGGGCGGGACTTCAGAGCGTGCAGAAAAATTCGAAAGTTTGAGAATCAACCTCCGAAAATCTTACTCTATCTGTCTTGATTAGAAGCCCTTGGTCCTTGGGTCCTTAGGTCCTTGGGAGAATATACACCATTCTACCCCATTCGGTGCTTCTTGTTGAGAGATGGCTACTTTGGTATTATTACAGGTGAACAGCTTAGAGAGTGACAGCTACAACCATCGCTAACATTATTTGAAACATGCACAAATAATCATTGTTAATTCCAGTTCCATTACCTTTTAAGTGACTTTAGTTAGTCATCGGATTGATTTGCATTGAAGAATTCCACATCTAACATTCAATAGTTGAAAGCAAGGTAAAAGCAAGCAAACTTTTCCCATTCAACATTGCATTAGGGGTATGGTTGGTTGAAGAACGAAATTTGATACTTTACAAAGCGTTTCAATTATTTTAGGGAGCATTAGCGTAGGAAGCCTAGACTATGATGAGATGACGTACCGCTGAGATGTTGTGTGAGGATGCTTGAGATGTACTTCACGCTTTCTCTCATAGCAAAGTTTTTTTGTCCCAGCTTGCAACTTTCTTAACATTTTAGAAAAAATGAAAAAGTACCATGCAAACTTGAAATGATTATGAATCTCACTAAATAACAGAAGTTAAACTGTTAGAGGGCAGCCAACATGAAACGTATTTGGTATTGTAAACATATAAATCAAATTTCAAATCCATAAGCATTAAGAAACTTTCTTAAGCCTCAAAAATGCAGTACTGAACTGTCTTACCTTTTTGAGTTGCTGAGTACTAATTTCTTATAAACCAATTTCTTGTTAAAAGTGTATAGGGAGATATCGAAGTGAATAAATATAAGGAGATGGATGTGGCTGGCTGGGCTGACCTAAAGATTACAATCTTCACCTTCATCACAACTGTGTACCTTTCTATATGAGAAGTTGTACGGAAACCCCGTACTTTAATTGAAAAAATTAGTATCTAAAGATTCGATCTATCGAAATATTCCCTAAATCCTTAATCCTTAACCCCCCAACGTCTAGGTTCCCAGCTCAGGTGTTAACTATCCTAACTAAACAAAACGAAACGATGTCCTATCTAAACAATTAAAAATGAACGCACGCAGCACGCTGTCTGTGTAAATTGTCCCTCAACAGTTTCTTCTTTTCGGACAGGGGCATCGAAGCGACTCTTATAGTGGAGGGCTCTGATCACTAAAGGGCGTGGAAAAGCTCAGGTAAAAATAGTGAAGCACACTATTGTATGAAAAGTGGGGGCAGTGTCCGCAATCCCCTGGTTTGACGCCCCTGAGTATGGAAATAATAGAAGCAGAGGACTAACGTCAGTTTATTTCTCTTTGATTCTAGCATATCATTTGGAATGGAAGGTATTAGAGGTACTTCCTACAGCGTCCAAACTAATTCTGAAGCCGATGATACTATTGATGACATCAATTTTTTTGAAGGATCATGTGAGACTATAAACCCTGGGAATGATTTCCAAACCAGAGTTGAAAGTTATGAATCAAGGCAAGGATCGGAAATAGATACTAGATATGAAGATCTCCACCGCAAGCTATTGAAGAATGTGGAAAAGGCCAACCAAAATGAGGCAAAGAAAGGTAGTGATAGTGAAGGCACTTCAAGCTTTCGCGTAGGGACTGGGTACCAATTAAGAAAATCCATTGACAGTCTACCTGGTTCTTTACGGAGACTTGCTAGCAATTATATGAGAGAAAGGCAGAGTATATTAGAAACAGTTATATCTGTTATGAAAAACTTAGATGATGGAGACGTGGCTTGCAATCACAATCAGAGGCAGATTGCTTCAGAGAGACAAATGCAGATATGGACGGACATCGCAACAGATCTAGATGGCTATTACCTTGAAATGTTGAACAAACATTTAAGACAGGGGCGCATGCAATCATCAGACATGAACACTGGAACATTGTTGAAGCATCGACTATCAGAAAGTGTTGTTAATGATTTGAACCGCAGCAAAAACATGAACGTATTCAGTTCTAGAGAGGATATTCACGATGATATTGTGTATGGGCAGTTCCAAGACCAGTTTTGTCCAGATGATAGCAAAGTTGAAAACCTCATGTACGGCCTACTTTTGCGAACGAATGAACGCCGCAAGTTTGCTGTTGGCTTCCATGAAACTCAGCATCATAATGAAGATGAGGCTGAAGCAACAACAAGGGAGACAGATGGGCCTTTAGTTTCCGATAGAATTCAGCAGCTTATGAAACAAATTAGAAACTTTGAGATCGCCAAGACCACGCAGCAGGATGAGCTTGAAAGTAAAAGCAAATTGATTCTTGGACTGAAGGCAGATAACATGAAGCTGATGGAAGCGCTTGATGTGTTTAGTGAGTATACAACAAAGACAGAGAAGCGTCGAGAGGAGGAGATAAGATGTGTTGTGGATGACTACAAAGAAAAGCTAAAGGAACAACAAAATAAGATTGCTGAATTGCAAAGTAGGCTTGGAGAGCGTGAAGATGAGTGTAATGGTGGCAAAGAAGTGTCGATATCCAAGAAAGCAGTTAGCAAATGCAGCAAAAATGTTGACCAGTTCGAGGCAAATTTCTGTAAGTTAGCTAATTGCTTTGAGGAGGCATATAATCAGCTACAGAAATTGGCTGGGTCTAGGATGAGGAGCGATTGGAAAGACAAATGCAACAATATGGTAGATCCAAAACGCATAGGTTTCAAACATCTGCAAGGAGATCCAGCTAAAATTATCTTCTCTCAGACGGTTGAGGAAATTGATCCATTTGGGTACTTCTGCAAATTTGTTCCTGAACGCCTACTTCAACTGTGCCAGGTCAATAAAATCCCTACAAACATCTATCCTGCAAGAAATGATAGTAGTGCTCAATCACTCAAGAAATATATAGATGAAATCATTATTCTACTGTTGGAGTCTGCAGGCACTAGGAATCAAGAAATGAAGAAGCTAGAGACACTGGCTGATGAAAAATGTAAAGATTTGAAGAAAGTCAAGCAACAATACATAAAATTAAAGCATGCACTAGAATCCATCCTTTCACAGAAAGAAGATTGGGATGCAAAGATCATGGAGAAAAATGAAAAGATTGCAAGTCAAGATAGTATAATAAGGGAACGCGATAGAGAAATTCAAGAACTGAGGTCACAAAATGAAGTTCTGTTAGGAGACTTGAAGTTAGCACTTGAAAGTTTCAATCCTGAAATATGTCGATTAGGGCTAGTGGAGAAAAAATTGGGTCATTCATTTTTCATGGAAAAGGAGATATCAGGTGATAACGAATGGCTCTTTGAGTTGATGGTAGAAAACAGTGTTGAAGAGTTATTCAACGAAACCACAAATTGTGACACTTGTCGCCTTAAAGAATTTTGCGTTAGATGCATGACAAAACAGCTGCCATTTGACTGAAATCATTCTTTGTAGCATTATGACAGCATTATTGTGCAAAGTACTCATGCTTCCATTATTGTATATGTCAATCCAGCTTTAAATCAATTAAGATTTGACCACCTTAATGAGGACTCAATTTTTGAGTAGTAAAACAAACCTTTTGTCGCTATTTTGTGTTGGCGCAATGCCAAGTAAAATCTCTTACTAGATCCACTGTTTTGGAGCTTGATGGGCCTACTTGGTATTTGCTTTGCGACACAGGTTATTGGCTGCTCTGCATTATTAATTCATATAATTTACTTTAAGAGTAAATTTCAAAATATCTTCTATATAGTGTTTTCGAAATCAGCTGTCACATCTGATGACGTTCTGATTTGCGACACTTCGGTGCCTAATAGACATCTCCCCCGCCAGTCAACTTCTCAAAAATGTTTACCCAAGACATTCTTATTCCAATCCCCCCTCCCGCTTATTAATATTTGGAAGTATCATCTCAACCAAGGCAATTTTTAGAGAAGACTCTTTGGCCTGCATGCAAAAATGACGTAAGAAAGTACGCCGATTGCATGTGGTGTATGTTTCAGCATTTAGTTCTGTGGACTTGGCAATATTGCTTTGATACAAATTTGTGATAAAAGACCATAGCCTTTTCTAAAACATTTTTGGTCATTTTACATCCCCCCACTAATTAGGTTTTAGGGATTTTTCCAGCCTTCCAAACTTTGCATAAGTATTGTGTAATATGTTATGTATAAGTAAACTCAACTCCTACTTAAAACCTGACCACAACACTGCTTCAGCTTGTAGCCAATAGACTTTCCAAGACCTCACTAGTTCACGTTTCTCCACCCTTTAGCAAGGGTGAAAAATGTTTTCAGCAAGCTCATTTTCCTACACTGTCTAATACCAACCAAAACACAAAGACAATGGAAAATTAGGAGAAAATAATTTTCCATCAGTTTCGAAAGCATAGACCGAATCACAGCCTTTTTGCTGTGGAGAAAAGCAATTTTTGTAAAAGTCTACCGCGGTCATCTTCAAAATATTTCCGTGAACAGATGTCCTAGAAATGAAGAGGACTCAGGCGAAGCCTGTTCGTTCTAAGCGCTGTTTAGAATACCTCTCACATCCGCGTTTCACTTATTCTTTTATTTCTGGATACATAATACTAACCTACTTCTATCTGGAAGTGAGCAAATGTGCTGATTGGCTGAAACCACTTATCACCTTCTCCATTTTAAGAACTACTTTTGCTGTTGGCTATGGTTTCAAACCTACTAGTAAGTTGAGTTTGATGTACAAAATGCACTTAGAAATGAATCGAGAATTGTTGTAGCTCTTCCGAGATTTCAAACAAAAATAACGTTTTTTAAATATGAGCAAATTTAAAGCTACAAAAACACGAATGCCCTGTTAGCAAAGAGTACAATTAAAGAATCAACGACAAGAGGAGCCATGGCCTGGCAGTCGCAAAACGGTAAATTTCGACCGGCCTGTATCAGTCAACTTCCAGAAAAGAACGAAAAAATCGAATTTTGCGCTGCAAAAGTCCTAGCTTGCAATCCTACTCTGCTCTGACAGATCAGCATCCTGCTCAACAGCCTCATTTCGATGTCTCTAGAATTCGTGAACAAATGACTTTAGTAGATACTCTGTGGCTACTTACTATTGATGGAAACGCATTGGTTTTGATAAGATCTTCACGTCAATTATAGGTTTGAATGCTCTGTTATAATAGGTCAAACAATAGTTCAACAGAATCATTCTTGCTATGTCTAACACATTTCTTCATCTTACTCATAATTTCAGACAATTTTGAAGTAATGAGCCACAAGTTTTCTCTCTAAAACAAAAACTTCACTTACGGTGATACAATTAATATTCTATAAAAGTAAATAAAAAAAAGCTGTGAAAAGCACCCGAAACTGTCGGCAATACAGATTTCTGAACATAAATTTGCTTCTTTCGCAAAGAATATGGACGGAAGATAAACAAATGAGAAAAATAGCAAACATGCAGTTTCTCGATTTTTCTTCTATCTTTCGGTGAAAATATCACTCTAGAATGACACCTACAAATGTCTCTAGTCAAACAGTCCAAAGCCCATATCTTCATCTGACTCTTCTTCAGATTCCTCTTTCTTTTCAGCTTCCGCTGGCTTTTCTGCTTCAGCAACAGCTGCTGGAGCTGCAGCGGCCGCGAATTTACTTGGATCAGCCAAGTATTCCTTTATGGTTTGGATCTGTGGGATATCAATATCAGCCTCCAAGCAGATAGATGCAACGTTTTTGAAACCATTGACAATACTGTGTGGAACTGAGGCAACAGTTGGATATCCAATCTCCAAAGACAATGCTGCGATGTTTCCAATTCCCTATGTGACAAGAATTTTAGAATATTTGTAAAGAATTTGGTGACAGGAAATAAAAGGAAAATTGTGGGCAATAAGTTTAACAGAACACAATACATATTAGGTAAGAACATTACTTCCTGGCTTTTCCTCAACTTAGACGTTGTTTCAATATTTCTCTGATTTTTTCAGGTTATCACTGACTTTTTCGAAAATGGACAATTTGCTAGGTTTTCCTGGTTCTGTGGCAACCTTGTTAAAAACACGTACACTCAGGAAGAGGTTGCCTTCAAACTTACACATTCAAAAAGTACCTACGCACGGAGGAGGAGGGGGTACCCCATAAAGCGTACAGGGGGGAAGGGGGCTTTTCAAATAACGTACTGATGCTCATGTAATTTTCAAAAGATAAGTACATACACAGCATCCTAGATGATTAAAGTTGTCTTTTGAACTTAATACACGGAAGATCGCACTTTTGACTATTATGTTCTAATTTTTAGAGATATACTATATGAACAACTGATATGTAAACTGTACGTGTCAAATGTTGTAAATTTCGTACTTATTGAGATAAATTATACATTCAAATGTTTAGAGAGGTTTGACGAATTAAAAGTAAGTACGCTCTGGGGGAGGGGGTACTTCAAAAACGCACAATAGCGTACGACGGGGGTCAAAAACCGATGAAATTGAGCGTACGTACTTTTGAATGGCCCCAAGGGGGGAGGTGTTCAAAATCGATGAATACCAAGTGTACATACTTTTTGAAGGCTATAGCAGTTATAACTTAGAAAAGTGAGTAAATTGCACAATCTAAGTACTGATGCAATCATCAACACAAACAGCACTGAGCTTCATGTCAAATCACAACCTACTCAAAGATTTACGTAATGAACCCCAACCATCCACCACTCATGTGCAAAATACCCAATGCTCCATCAGAGCTCATTAATCTATGCGAGCGTGTGAGTGCCACTTGCAGGCATAAAATACCATACTTCAAACTCTGCAAGCATTTGAATCGAAATCTGTATCGGACCATCTAGTACAACTATTTTCTGCAGGCACTATTTTCTGCAGACACTAGTTTCTGCAGGCGACTATTTTCTAAATAATTCTGAGGCCTATGCTCCACCAAAAAATTGGACATCAGTGTCAAATTTGAAAAGCTAACCTCTCATTCCGTCCTAGGATCATCAAGACCTAAGTCTTTATGAAAATACTTGTATTAATCATCGAGGTATAGCTGATCAGAAATCATTCCCGTACGGAACAACGAAAGGTTCTCGCTATAGGTCTGTGGTAACAAACCTGAGCTAAATTTCAATCAGAAAGGGATTTCTAAGGTTTACAAGAATTGATTCTCCATTCAAATTAAAACCACTCTATTTTTCTACCAACACAAAAAATACAGGAAACCAAATCAAATAGTTGTCTTTTGTGATTCACATCCTCAAATGATATTGCAGTGACAGATGAAAGACTCCATCTTTCCATTTGAGCACAACTTACTCAGTTGAAAGAATCTTACTTGAGCATTTGGGATAAATCCTACTTTTAAGAAATCTCTAATGAAACTGAATGCATTGTGAATAAATGGCTCAATAACATCTTTTTGAAGAAGCAAACCTACTCTTGCAAATTCAAGTTCTAACAGCCTGTAAATATGAACGCCACATCAAATCATCCAGGGCTTGGCACATTTACATCGAGGATTTTCTTGAAAATAACATAAGAGAAGGACATGGTGCTCCTAAGGCAAAATTCCATTTCCACAACTTACAAATGAATGTTCTAGCTAGCCAGGCAAGATGGAGGCTTAGCTAAAGACAATACAGTCATAAAACTTTAAGTTAAATACTTACAGACATAAATTTTGAAATTAAATCTTCTGGCTTAATGTCCAGGATGTCAGGACTGTAGATGCTGCCATTATCATAAACTACAAGCAAAAATAAAAACACTTGAATTATACTTATAATTATTGTACAATTTACTTGCCTGCAATCAACTAATCAGCATGATTTCCTAACAGATACTGTCCTTTTCAAACAAGTACTACAACATAGCCAAAAGTGGTTGGAATGCAGCAGAAAATAGCCGTGAATGTAGTCTGACTTCCCTTCAAAGGCCTACTTAGCACATCACCCTGTAGATGAAAATGATAGCTCGCCCCTGGAAAAATATTGCATTTTGAAGATAAGAGACACTATGTAGGATGAATCATCCCCCATGCTATGTGATTGATCCTATATCTCGAAATAGATCAACATTGTATGGGGGGGGGGGGGG
>WIPJ01067648.1:58151-85482 GCA_018155075.1 Cassiopea andromeda | reverse complement strand
GCGCTTGGAACGATTTCATAGAAAATAAACCTTTTACCGTAGTATATAGCATTATATTGTTGAGATTATGCATATTTATATATTTAAGAAAGAGCAAATTTAATTTAATTCCTTCTTAGTTTAACTTCACTTTTCGTTGTATTGGAAGCGAGCACCAATGCTCAAAATGGGCGTTTCTAAGTGAAAAAAGGGCGTGGTCGCCAAACATTTTTCCTTCCAATAGTACTTCCATAGGGCTTCGCGCCGCCCCTGGTGTAGAGTAAAGGACCCACCTTCCTGCACTGAAAATTGGCTCTTTACAGATGAAAGGCGATCATCCCTATTTCATGCTGGTTTATAAAGATTATCAAACAAACCGAGAGCTCCCAGGCACTACGGCCGCATTGGAATACAACCCTTGTGGATTAGCAAAATTTGGGCGGTCTGGTGAAGTCTGGGCGGTCTGGTGAAATCTGGGCGGCTCTGTCGACTGCTTATCAATCAACCCTTCCCATCTAAATGTGACGCGACACCTTTATGTTTCTCATATGCTTACAGGGTCGTAGTCAATGACGATCCTGGACAGTCTCAGTTATAGGAAAGACTGTCAACGACCGTCAATGACCGTTAACGACTATATCGATACCAGGCTTAAGAGAGAAGAAAGAATTCAAAGGCCTTTTACCATCATCCTCCTGACTGAAAAATAGAGCAGCAAACAAGAAGTGGCATTTCCTTTTCAAGGACTTCTTTTTTCCATAGTTTTTGCAGTTCTTTGTTTGTCTTCCAAATCAGTGCGCATATGGACAGAAGATGGCGGTTGCTAAGCAAAAAGTGGAAAAATGTGGTCAGTGATTAGGGGGTTGAAATCTGGCGAAATTGTGTAGACATCCTCCCATGACAAAAGTATTCGAACGGAAGCTGTGTGCTGCGACGAACAATTTTTTCATATTTGAAACAATAGAAAAGTAAAAAATTATAATTTGAGAAAGAGCTCGCTATTGTTTTTTAAATTCTGGTATTTTTTGAAGCATAATGTAATCAAAAAAGGATTAAATCTTTGAGCAAATTGCCCAATAGTTTTCGTTGATTTTTCAATGTTTAGTTGAGTAACCAAGACTGAAGCAGGCGGAATGCAGACGTCTCATAATCTATAGGTATAATTTTCGCATGAGTGCTTTTGAATTTTTTTGCTATGCCACCACCACTGTTGCATGCAAATACTTCATCAGTGGCGCCGTTACTTTCTTGGATTCTGTTTGACAGTCTTCCTGCCTCTCTTGTAACCCTTCAAAGCACAGGCCTACATATAACTTGGACAGTAGCGTGACAAATCGAGTTACCCTTCTTCCCCCTTGGAGGTCTCACACCCAGCGCCTGAAAGAAAGCTCAAACAATGCAATAATTGTCCAACAACAAAATTTTTCATGTTTTGCAAAAACGTGCCTCATATCTTCCGAAATTGTTGCAGAAACTTTAGTTTTTGCATCATAAAGCCACATTTGGTTGAACTAAAGGTAAAAGCAAGAAATGACTCAGAAACAATATTTTCGATCCCCCTCCCAAATTGCCTAAACATAGCGACAAAAAGGGAAATATGAAACTTTTCCTCCCACAATGGCTTGTAAAGGTCAAAAACTACTGCATTTCCAACAATTTTAGGCGAGAGAGCTGTCTAAGCCATATTTATCTTATTATGTTAGAGCAAGAATATTTTTTGGGATACTATCTGTTGATTTAAGCAAAAATGGAAAAATTTCTCCTAAATGGCAACATTTTGTTCCGAAATAGCAGGTTCTGTTTGCAACATGACATTGACAGTGTTCTATCTATTGAATTTCCTCGTTTGCCATGTCTAGAGATCCGTCTTTGGCAAAGCATAATTAATATTATTGATCAAATAGTAAATCTTCAGATACTTTATGAAAATTTATGCTAAATTTCTTCAAAGTAGAGAAACAACTACAAATATTTGTTCAAAAGAGCTCGCAAAATGATGAGAAATATTGTATCTCCACATTCACTTGGTAATGAAAACTGCTTCTAGCTATACTAAGTTTGAATTTAAGTCGAAAAGCAACTTTTTTATGCGACAATAAATGCTAATTTATGCAGAAATCATCCGCGAAAGACACTTTTTTGTCTAAAAATCTTTCACAGGTTGAAAATCATGCTATTCAGTTATATAGCTAGTTATTGGCACTGTTAAGCTGAGAGCTTTTGGCTCAAAAAGGTATCTGTAAGTGCAAAGCATGGATAAATTTCTGAAAAATGGCCAAAAGGTGCTGAAAAAGCTCTAATTGGTATTAAAGTGACTTGCGAAGCAGAAAAGCAATATCATTTCAGCACTGTTTGTACAATTGAGCAATACCTGGAAAAGGCAAGCTGAACTTATGGGTCAAAGCATGAGATTTTGGGATACATAGCTTTTCAACTAATAGTATGATGTTTGTCGCATATGGCACTGAAAAGAGATTTTTTGGCACACAAAAAACCGTGTTTATAACAAACTAGTTTATAGGAAAAGAGTACTGGCCTGGCAAGAGAATTAAGAAACTCTTACTTTGCTCAAGAAAAGTTGAGAAACAGTTCAATAATATCAACTCGTCTAAAAAAGAGCACATTGACTTTGCTTCCGCTTGTTAACTTGTACGAGTTGTGTTTGGAAAAGATTGTAGGTTTGTGATTTTGATCTGCTTGGAAATTTTTATGACGCTAGGCATTTATATTTACTCAGAAGTGTTCAGCTTTCAAACATCATGCGGATTTCGGTCTCAAAAATAATAAACTAATGAAGAAGCGTTTATTTCTAGAATGCAAATAGTTTTTAGTCAAATTGAGGAAACTTTTAGCACTAGATGCTGATCGTAATTTCTTATAAAAAATGTGCAGTACTTTAAATGTGCAGTACAGTACATCAGTAGAGAATGAAGATGAAGTGTAATGGACAGCATTTTAATAGACAAATTCAATTTTGAATTTCATCTATTTTCTTAATTAGTAGTCAAAACTAGTTTCTTAAGAATAGTCTGTACTTTCCCAAATTGAGGCACTAGCCATGAGAAAAGAGACAGACTCATAGGAAGGAAAACTAACAGTTTCTGGATTGATCCGACCACAGCGTAAACAGACACGTGTAACAGCAGTATAGATTTGATTGCAATATTTGCTTATTTTGAAAACCATTGATGCACGTTTATTTCCACTAGAATGCAAAAAGTTTTACGTCAAATTGAGGAAACTTTTAGCACTAGGTGCTGATCCTAATTTCTTATAAAAAAATTTGCAGTACTTTTTCTTTTCAGGACTCTTAAGTCGCATTATATGAGATAAAACAAGTCAAACAATTATTAGTAGTTGGTATTTTTAGGTCTTGGTATTTTTAGATCCAACAGGAGAAGAGTCATATATAATGGTGTGCATTAACGGAGTCAGTGCATATAAGAGGCTATAATAGCACCTCTGAAATGATGCCTTTTAGGTTTAACACCAATCATATAACAGAAATGTTGCTTTTGCATGACAATAAAATCATTCCACTATTTTAGGTTACATACAATCCAATGCAAGATATTGTACTGGATTACTATTTTGAGAATGCCTGATATATATGAATGGCTGCCATGCGTGCACTTGGAACTAAGTTCTCTAAAGAACAAAGTATGTGCAGCATTGAGATTTTGCGACAAAAGACATAAACGTTGCTTGATAGTGTTATTGGGTATTAAAAACCGTTGTTTTCCTTAAAGAATTAAAGGCATGGTTTTTGCTAATGTTAGCAGGATAACATTTTCTCTAATTTAGGTGGAAGCATGAGTGCTAATTCAAAATCAGAGCTGCACGTCCCCTTTTAAGCTTAGGCTTACTTACCCCCACCTCTAAATTATTGCAATGTATTGTAATGAATTGGAGCCTGTACACTTTGTAGCAACTTCATGAAGATATTAAATCTACAATTTATATAATGCTTCAGTTGTAAAACACTTCATTTAAAGTTAGCTCGAGAAATCTGTAGAAATATGTGCATTAAGCTGAGGAGCATAAGTCACACCTGTTGAAGAGAACTAGGGCAGTTAAATTAGTTTTTCAACTTGCCGTTGATGGGGTAAAGAAAATGTGACCTGAGCAAATGGTGTGCTAAAATATTTTTGAGAGCATGTATTGTTTTCTCTTCGGCCCCGACCCCGGCAGTAAATTATGAACACTTCCTAATGCACTTATAAAAATACTACAAAAAAGTAGGAAATCTAACCCTCCAAAGGCATTTTCTTGGACAGAAAACGGTAATTTCAGATCACATGGTGCATAAATTAGCATATATTATCTCATAAACAATTATCGTTTGACCTAACTTCTAATTTTGTGTACTATACTATTTCTTTTAAAATCCTATTTATCGATTGTAAAGAGAAGCAGTTTTCTCCACCAAGTCAATGTGGAAATACGACACAAAGGTTAAGCGAGATATATAATCCCTGTTTCCACTACACAAACTAACCCGGGTTCGCCCAGGGTTCGCCCCGGCCTCGACCCACTTTAAATTGACCCTGAAAGAGAGGTGGGTTCGCCCCGACGTCGTCCCAGGTTAGTTGAATTAAACATAGTATAGAATGAAATCAGGGTCGAACTCGGGGCGGTTTTAATATTCACACATGCGTGTTTCTAAATTGTAGCCATGTGCGCTACTCTTATTCAACAGTTGTTTCATTGATTTTGCTTATAGACTAAAAATTCTATTTGAAATCGAAAACATTTAGCTAAAATGAGTACGGATGCTGTTGAAAGAAGTTCTATTTGGGCTGATAATAGTAATATAATAATAATAATACTAAAAATAATCACTTTATTTAACGTTGGCGCTAAACATAGCTACGTTACAATAAAATACAATGAAGCTAATCAAAGCCAGCTTCTAAAACCAACTTTTAAGAGTACTAAACCGGATCACAATAAATTTGATAAAACCACTAGCAGAACTATAGGAAACACGTAAGTTATAAAAAAACCAAGCGATGGTATATAGGGTCTACACAGATGGCAATGACAATCAGAGGGATTCCAATTTCTGATTTTTCTTTTGAAGTCTTTCCGGGAAGTGGAGCTTTTTATATGATAAGGGAGTGTCAGCCACAATTGTGGTCCTCTGACACGTATAGTTTCCATCCCATATAAAACCGTTTTTACTTTGGGCTGCAGGAATTCAATGAGTACTGAAGCTGTTGAAAGAAGTTTTATTTGGGCTGATGAGGCAATTCTATTCCTGATAAGAATTTAGGCTGACGAAAAGATCCTTCAGCAGTTAGGCATTTGCTCAAAAAGGCGGATCTACGAGAAGATGGCAAAACTAAGGACATGACCCTTTATTTTCTCTTGCAAGAAAGTAAGAGATATTGACAATTTGTTTTGAATGAAGCGAAGGAATGTTGTATTTGTTTCGCATTATAAACGGAATAGTGTTCGCCCAGGTTCGCCACGGGTTAACCTAATTCGGGTTCGCCCCGGATTAGTTTGTGTAGTGTAAACAGGGCTATAGTCAGAAGCGGCTACATGTAATAGGATGTGTCGGATTGGGCCCAAGAGTGGCCAATTAGGACATATTCACCATTGTTTACTTGAAGAGGCCTGGTTAAGAAATGAACTCTTTTTGTCTGCATAAATCCTAGCCTTGTGTAGAAAAAAAGAGTTCGTTTCTTCATGTTATTTTAAGAATACATGGCAATTAGCACCAACAAACCAAGGAGGGGCAGTCAAAGAAAAGAATAAAAATAATAGGAAATCTTCGTTCCTATAGCATCATGCTTATGTGATCCATAAAGTATAGAAGATTATATTTCATACAAGACTATGAAGTGAGAAAAGTATTGCAATATGCCAGGAAGTGCAAAATCTGGTCGAGTGATATATGTAGGCAATCTAATTTTATTGACTTGCGGCTTACATTATTCCATTTTGCCTATATAGATATGCGTACTGTGTGAAAACCAATTTGTAAGTTCTATTTCCATTAAGAGGCCATTCACAAAGGACATCCATCAAAAATATGAATATTAGACCCCTCTCTTTCCCTTGTCCAGCATTGTCCGTATAAAGGTACGCCCTCCCCCTTGAACATACATTTATTTCATACCAAAAACTGCTTATGCAGATGTCATCTTCTCTCCAGATCGGAATAGACGGGGGTGGGGCTGGAAACAGTATGAAACCAAAAAGCCTGGGGATTGCTAGAAACGGAGGTGCAGGTGAAATTCCCTAGTAATGCATATATTCAACATGCAAAAGGTATTCCAGTATCCTCTCTCTATGCCATAATCCTTTGCGCGACTTTCAGCTACGTTTTCAGGGCATTTGGAGGCAATTTTTCTCTTTTCAAACACTCATCCAGCGATACAAGCTCTGGGTTCCGGATGGACAATCCGCATCTTTGTTCAAAATTAATAAGCAGGTGCGAGTTGCAGTAAGAACGTCCTGGTATATAGCTTGCCAAGAATTTTGTTGGGAGAACATCTATTCCGGATTAATGAGTACTTGTAAAAAAATTCACGCATACAGTAATTCAAGTAGGTGTAAAAACATTCGGCGTCACTAGTTGTCTGATAAAAAACCTTTGGAAATATTTATTTGTATCAAATTTCATGTTTTCTGACAATTGTTTCATAAAGAGCATTTCAAATACTATCAGTATAGCCAAGAGTTCTTTCAAAAAGTGCTTTCTAGATTCGCTTAATTTTTCTCATAGCAGGATGCTCTCAAATTCTTGAAGGAGCTTGCTTTTGAGCCCTATTAAGGTCTTCTCAACGGTTTTGAATTGTTCTTTCCTGAACAGGCTATTGTCGATGGTAGTCCCCTTTTGATCAACTCATTAGTATTTGGTACAAGATCTGGTAAAACATTTGCTACCCTATTCAATTAAATTCTAATGCTGATAGCCATTTTTGATATATTAGTGGTATCTAAACTAAACTTTTAACTCTCATTCAATTCGAAATGTTTTCCAGTTCATTCTTTAATGCTGTCAGCAACTCATTCAGGTTTTCTGATGCGGTATTCACGCTTGTATTACCGACATATACATCTGGGACTTATACATTCCAAGCGATTCTCATAATTATTGATGTACAATATGAAAAGCAGAGTCCCTAGGCACGAGCCTGGCTGAGTACCACACTTTAAATTGCTTTTACTGAAACTGGTTGCATGAAAGATTCAGAACTGCTTCTTGAGCGATCTTCGAAATTGATGAAGCAGAAGGACATTTAGAATCTCTTGCTTTGTAACTGCTATTGTAAAAGTAGCAGGCAAAGCTCTTTCCAGATCATCTTTGAGAGCCTGGAAAGGTTGATTTTTCTTGTAGTTAAATTTCAACAAAGATCTCTCTTGTATTGCTAAAAAATACGGTATGAAAATTGCGATCTCATGATGGACATGACCACTGTGTGGCTAGCTTCAACCAAGGGTATTATTTCCAGTTAGCCATGTACTAAAAAGGTTCTAAGTCTCATCTTCAGTAGTTAGAATTTCATACAAGTTTCTTAAGAGCTGATCAGTGATAACAGAGATCGTTGAATTTAATTGAGCACTTTTCACAAGCTCTCCTACACACTTATTTGAAATACCCAAAAATTACAATTCCAGAATGAACGTGACCAAAAATATCTTGCATTGTAACTCTACAATCCTGGACGTCCGGATTTTATTAAAACCCCTTCCTCTATTTCACGAGAACCTCTCTCCCTTGGGTCTGGATGTCCTTTGTGATTGGACCCTTATTAAACAAGCAGCGAATGAACAAGTTGAAAACCCTCCATTGTTTAACGGAGATATCTCAGTTTCATTTCTGAGAATATGATACCACCATGGGACATAGCAAGGTCGTACCAGGTCATGTATTTGTTATGTAACTGGCCCGTTACCGGATACAGCCCATTCAAATTAGACAGAGAACACTCATTATACCACCATGCTCCAGTGACGCTTACTGCGCAGTTTTTTGATGAGGAAAGATCCTGATCTCGATCCTTTGTTGAGAACATTCTTCCGTTGTGATATGCCAATGCATCCCCCGCGTCTCCAGAAAAACCACCAACTTTCAGTTTATATCCATCAGATTCACTCTGAATCTCAAATACGCTGTATTCCGCATACCTTACAGAATCTGGGTTATTGAAATGTTTTATGTCCACGCGAAGTATTGCCCCTCTTCCTGGCGACGCAAGTTTATGGATCTTCTCAAGTCCAAGCCAAAAGTTTCCATTTGGATCCCCAAATCCATTCTTGTATTCATCCCATCCACGGTAGAAGTCAACTGATGCATCAATACGTCGTTGAAATACAATCCATCCACCACCATCAGTAACCATATCACATCTGACATTGAAGATATCCATACCCGGAATGTAGATTGGTACTATGCTAGTTGTTTTGTATCCTTTGCTGTAAGCCTCTTGACAATCATGAAAGGAACCTTGAGGAATTGAATAGCAGAAATTGATGTGTCAAAAACACAGAACCAAATCAAGCTTGTATCCTACTACCACAAATAAATCTAGAAGAAGCAATAAGTTTACCTGCCTGGTACTATTCAACATATAATAGGCTCATTATTCAAAACTATACTGGCCCACGTTTAGCTTCAGCAAAGCGTAGTAAGCAGGCAGAAGTCATATATTCCTTCATATAAGCCATCTTTTGGAGACGGACATTACAATGGTGCTTTTGCAGTGTTTCTTATGTGCAACCGATCAATAAATAGCAAGAAAGATGGTTTTGCTGACAATCGTAGTACCTAGTATTGACACAGAGACTGAATCCTTTTCCTGAGAGTTGTCACTACCTGGTAAACGAAAATGAAGGGAAGACTTTGATTGTGGATGTTTATGAAACCAGAAAGGGATTCAGAGATGAATTTGACTGTCGCAAAATACCCGAAAGGGTGTGGCTTTGGGAAGTTCTGAATTATTTCGCCCTTTTCACTCTTTACGCTTTACCAACAAGCAGACCAACAAAACGCGAGTGTTAACTGATGAAACTTTCAATTTTGTATCATTGCAGACAAAAATGAACAAATTCCCATCACACCGTCATCATCATTACACTTTATGCATTTAGCAACATGAAGATTGTGGAAAAACCCCCTGAATTATGCTGAATAACCTAACTGACGAGTACCTGGTATATCAATGTTATGAACTACCACTTATTCTAGTAAGTTGTTACTTTGTAAATTAAAATATATACCTTCCAAGTACTTTCCTATGTGAACGGCGAGTGGAAAGCTTCTTTGATGGTACAAACTTAAATGCGGATGTGAGTTAATTTAGGCCATCCACGTGTAGATATGGGCTTTGAAACCATTTTCCCGACTTATTAGATTGGATTCCATGCAATTCGCTTCTTAAAGTACTATTTTACATTGCTAGAACTGAATATACATCGACTAAAACTTCAATCTTATTCGAATGTAGTTACTGTGAACGGCATCTTGAGTTTTTATCTTGGAAGCCTAGGGGTAGGAGTTCTGTGGTTGCTTGGTATTTCTGCCTTAGCCATAAGTGGGTCAAAGGCAGTATGTTGCAAGTAGCATAGGCGTCAAATCTTGGTTGGCTAACAAAGGAATCATCATCCAAAGAATCCTCTTCGTAATTAGCCAATGATGTTGCAAGCATGCGTTCTAGAAGCGTGTTTTTGGGAGTAAAAAGTGTACTCTTATTGCGAAAAACTAATAACACATAGTTTCGAATAATTAAGAAACAATTTGCAATCATTTTCAGAAGGCTTCAATTCACATTTCCAGAAGGAGCAATTTTGCGATCTTGCGTAGATCAAAAGTTATCGACATTATAAGCAGAGACGGACTGGTTTGCCGTTCAGGGCTCCGAAAAATAATGGTGGTTGGGCCGGGAACCAAAGTTTCAGAGAAACTTTCTCTTACCAAGCTTACAAAATTTTTTTGAGATCTTGGGAGACACCATTTTATTAATAATACACTACCTTCGCCATTTAAACTACTTCGAATTAAAATATTTGTTAAAGTAGGACCTGATGGAAAAGAGGACCTAGAATAAGAGAACTAAAAGGACCCCTCATGCATTGCCTGATCGCATCGCAAGTCTGTCTGCCTTGATTACAAAGTGGAAGTCACGCCAGACTTTTTTTGGCGCGAAAATCAAATTATCAAGTTTCCTATTCAGCAATCTTCCCAAGATTTCTTCGTAACTTTTGACAGCACGAGAAGACGAAATGGCAGAAGTGTGACATTGCAAGTCACAATCAATGGAATTGCAGGCCAAAAGTATTTATTACAGAGCCAGTTGTTATTAATTGATAAAGTACTCAATGAGGGATTTGAAATGTCATTCCGAACCAATTTCATAGCGGAAACATGGACGTTAGAGCCGAGGGGGATTGGAGCAAGTGTCTCCTAATTTGCACACATTTGCCTGTAACGTGGCCAATATATGCTTGCAAAGTAGCCCTTTTGCTGCTTGTGATGGTGCTTCTGAATGCATTTGCCCTTCCCCCATTTAAAGACTACTTCATATGTTCCTGGTGGAAGAATTTGAGTAAGCTTGTTGCCGGCAAGAAATCTTCATTCCTATATTAACTTTTAGTTTGACTCTGCTATTTCAATACTAGAGGTGATGTGAAAAATATATGGAGACCATATATCCATAAATTTCTTGCCTTCAGGGGGGAGAGTTCAGATCAAATACCCATCAACTATCATTTCAACCTGAAACATAGCCATTATTATTGAAAATAAGAGGACGCTTATATAAAGGATAGTCAATAAAGAGGGCACTTTATATTCTTGTAACTTGCAAATGGGTCACCAAGATCAAGGTGTGTTCAAAATACGGGAGCATGCACATTAGACATTAAGGTAGCTATCTTAATATGCTCTTTGAACGCACCACTCCTTGCAAAGTTAGGGTAAAATATACTTACTTATATACTACCCCTAAACTACGCTCTGCTTCTTATGTTGGCAGTGGCTGTACAAATTGTGGAATGTTATATTGAATCAGGAAAAATCAAAGGAAAATAAAGACTTTTGATAATTTACGATAATCATGGAGCTTTCAGTTTCAGATTACTATGCAATTTCAAAGCAGTGGCTTTCCATACTCAATCATACATCCTATTGAGTGTGAGAATTGCCAAATTTTCTCCTTTTCCATATCATTTTGTGCTGTACAGCTACATTGAACTGCAGCTCTGTGTATTTTTGATACCAAAATTTGAATAACCAACATAAGATTAAAGTGTTCCAAAGCCCCATTACTGTTGCAAAAAATGATAAAATCTTAACTGAAGGGTATAAAAATATCAGAGAAAATCAGGTAAAATGACTGGCTTGTCGCTGAAATTGAAAGGCAAAGCATCAAAAATTCTACTGAAGTAGTAGTGACAACCTTGTTTAGGTATACGCTGTAATTTTAGAATACTTGGTTCATTACAATATGTTTTCTTTGTAGTCATTGACCATGAATGTTGGGGAGAGAAATTTCTAATGCTTGTTAATCCTCTACCTGTACTCTAGACTTGACTGCTAGGAAATGAGGGGGCTGGTTAGGAATATTTTGTGGGGTTGAGAATATCCTGACAAATAAAGATTAGATATCCACTGCTAGCGTGGATGAAAAAATTGTTTTACTTTCTGGTACTGTAGAAAATACTAAGTAAGTCTCTGCCAGCAGATAGACAAAATTGTGTCGACCAAAAACTACAATCAGGAAGAATAAGGAAAGTTTTGTGAAGTTCTATCCTTAAAATGATGGGAAGATTCTTGGACACTCATTTTTAGCTTTGTGTTCTACTCTATGAAGGGCAAAGTGTTAATTTCATTTAGGAGTCTCCATCAAAAGCCTTTAGATGGTCTGTCAAATATGTTCTATAAAAATGCCAGTTTTGTCCTTAGTTCTAGTTATATTTTCTTTCTATCGGACTTGTTTAGCCCTGGCTTGGTTTTTACATCTGCTTTCATACTTCTCCTTGTTTCTTCCTTTTTCTCCCCCTCCTTTTTTCTTTTCTTGTCTTCCCTTTTCGTTTCTGGGGGCCTGTACTATTTCTTGCAACATCGGTGTGCCGTTGACCGCTATGGCCCCCTTCCTGTGTGCTAGATTGCTTGAAAGCCAAGGTCTTGTAGAAACACCACCTATTCTCTCCATAATGTTGATATACATATGAAAATCTTCTGCTTGCTCAATCTCACTTATGGATGTGTCTTGGAACAGAGACTATATGCTAGTATCATTCTATTTTTAATATGTCTATGACTTGAACTGCATCGAAAGGACCGCAGTAATAATAGCAGACATATACATTTCTCGGCAGTTCCCCCTTACTAACAAGAAATGCTTTGTTGTTAGAAGAAATACAAAATATTCCTAATACACTTGCAATCTATTCGAACTTGAGAGTCTACAAAGCCCATCAATGGTTTTTGTTTTAATGTACTTTTACCTGGTACTACCGCTGAGTACAGTAATGGCAGAACCCTCATTCAGTGTGATGCAAGTATTCACAAAGCACAACCAAATGATACCTCTTAAATGCCGTTTACATATGATTTATTCTGCTTTTTATCCACAACTAATTCATGTCAACTGCAAAAGAGTGTATTTTGAATCATTACCTAACAACAAATGATGGACAATTTTGAACGACAAAATGGAGAAATAACCCATTCTTTGACTTCATAAAGGGTGCGGCCTCAAACATTCTTCTGGTATTTATCCCAAAACTCCCTCATTTTCTGCTTCTTTGCTACTCCCAACATCCTGTACGGATCAATTCAAAAATTCCGTTAATAGTGCAAGAAATGAACTTCTTCTAGGGGGATAGAGGCCAGCCTCATATCAATACAGACTCGCTCCCATCTAGCGGAGACCCTCCACATGAAAGCCCTGGCCAAAAGCGACGAAAAATTCAACGAAGAATCTTCAACATTCACTTCAAATGTTCAATGAATTGTTCGTTGTGTTTGGCCGCTGTGGCCAAACGTGACGAACATTACAACGAACAATTTGCAATGAAAACGCGCCAACGCAGAAGCAAGCATTGGCCTTTTTTGTTATGTTCTGCACCCGGTAAGAAGTATCTTACGAAAGTCCAAGGAAAAGTCTACAATTTGTTTAATTTTGTAATTGGAAAGTATATTCAACATGAATAGAGAGATAATACGTAATATAGAAGATCTGCTCAAGCCAATAAACAATAAGCTAGACGATCTTCCAACAAAAGAGGATTGTAATAAGCATGGGCCAGCACCAAGAGATAGCAAACGTGGAATCGAAAGTCGATCACGTTGCAATTGAGCTCAATGATGTCGAACAACAACTTAGGAGATACGACCTTCGCATATTCAATATCCCAGTAGCAGCAATTGCTGATAAGGAGGTTTTTGACTGGACTTTCGAATACTTTACTCAAAAGCTGGGCGTCAACATTGATAAAAAGATATCGATAGAGCGCATTGTATTGGGAAAAAGAGAGGAGGAAAGGTGCAGATTATTGTCCACTTTTGCTCATAGCAGCCTAGATACCTGGTTTTTCCATACAGAAAAAATGGAAACTACTCTGTCAGAGTTGACCTAATTAAGAGAAACGTGGCCTTTTTTAATGACATCAAAAACGCACTGCTGTAGTATTCCACGATGGCAAAGTACCCTTTTATTGATATCAAATGCAAAATCGGAGTAAAACTTCAAGATGACAAGATATTTGTTCCTAAGTCTCTAGCAGAGCTCAAAAGCAAGTTAGACTTATAGAGAAGCAATGTCATTCATTTAAAAAATAACCACCGCTACATTTGCATTGATTCCTAAGAGTTAGGAAAGGTTGTTGAACCGTGTGTAGGATTTTGCTGCTGTTTTTTGTATTCTCCGAGGTAAGTGTTTTGCATAAGTTAGTTACAACAAGTTTACCTATACTTTTCTGGGTTTGCATTTTAACTTTTTCATATCTGACTTGGTGCTCTATGATCAAAATAAAGGGTAAAAAAATGCTTGAAACGTTACAAATTTAAAACTACGTAAAGTGAGTCTAATTTTGCATATAAAGCCAAAATAATTTTGCTCCTGCTCCTTTATTTCAATTTAACTCAATAATTCAATCACATAACCAAAACTAGATGTTTCTCAAATGTCAATAAAAAATTTTACAGCCCTGTTTGACTCCGTTTGGCCTGAGAAATTATTTTTTCGCTGACATTTTTTGCGCCTCAATATTTTCAATTTTTCTCCCCACGCTATGTGATTCGAATGTTATTAATTTCTGAAATTATTCATCCTACTCCTGGGTCCCGTTCATTTCGACATAAATGCCCATTGTGTAACAAGAGTGCTTGTGTAGAAGAATGTATTATTATTATTTGTTGCAACATGCTGCTTTTTTGAACATTTCATTTCCCAAGGGAGAGCCAAACGGTGCTATGGCAATATGGATTTGCAACCTTTGTTCCTCCTATAACTTTTATTCTGACCTTTTGTTATCGCGCATCACAGCTTTAACTCCACAAATAGCTTCTCGACACTTGAAGTTGCAACGGAAAAACACCATGTTTCAAGCTTCGGCTCAAAACTGGATGGCAATCATCATCCTAAACGTCATAACGAAGCTCTAATAATTTTTACTGTAAACTTTAATCATATTTTAGCAAAATAAGTAGAACTGCTGTACGTTTTAGTAGAGAACAGCATTGATATCTTGATTGCCTGTGAGATAAAATGGATGAAAATATATATGATACTGAATTGTGATTGGAAAATTGTGATATATGTATAAATAGAAAAGACCAAAATATTTACGGAGGAGGTGTTCTTGTTGCAGTAAAAAAACAATTGAAATCTTGAAAATTAGAGATAACAGGACAGAATGTAAGCTTCTTTGTATTAAATTGATAGCTGAAAATACGGAACAAGTTGTAATTTGCGTGTTTGCCGACCATCATCTTCTACCCTCGAAGTAATGGAAAATTGCAAGTACTTGAAAATAGGAATGTGACTCTTCTTCTAAGAGGTGATTTTAATTCACCGGATATCGATTGGAAAGCAAATGCATTAAAAGAAAATCCTTCACATCAGAGAGTGTCTAAGTGGTTTCTGGAAACTGTTTCAGGGCAAGGCTTAAAACAGTTTGTTGATTTCCCAGCAAGGGGAGATGATATACTCAAAATGATTTTGTCCAACAAGGAGTTTAGTATAAGTGATGCGCTACCGTCCGGGTGTTTCAGACCATGATATGATAATATACAATTTTCATACAAAAGCAGAAAAAATTAATCACAGAACAATGAAGGTTTACCTATGTCATAAAACTGACCTAATTCGTCAATGCATACATTCATTTTAAAGTACATGTATCGTCCATGAATGTTGAGACCCAATGGGAGTACTTCAAAAATAAGCTATTCAATGCTGTTGATCAATTTGTCCCTTCCAAGGTTTTAAAATCAAAATTTGGTCAAACTTTAATTTTCTTTTAGTGGATTTGCTTCCCAATCGACATCCGGTAAATTAAAATCACCGCTTAGAAGAAGAGTTACGTTCCTGTTTGTAAGTACTTGCATTAATGCGTCTTTCAAATTTTCCATTAATTCGAGGGTAGAAGATGGTGACCGGTAAAATATGGTCGTTGGCCACTCTGACGAACATTTCAACGAACAAATGAGATTTCCCAACGCATGAAGCGTATATAAGAAACTTTCCGACAAAAATTTGCTTAGTTCTGTGTAGATGTTCTTAATTAGAATGAATCTAATACTGATTTAACTTAGAGACTTATGAGCAAATGCATAGGGTAGCAAGTTTTGAGGTGTTAGCGGAATGATCTTAGGAACTGAGCTCAGTGTTTACGTTTATTCTTTTCAAGTGTCGAAAAACTCAACACCTAACATTTGGTCCCCAGAAGTATCATTTTCGAGAAGACCATGCTCAACTCTCATCATTTCTATGCTCCATTCCTATCTTTCTCATAAATCCAGCAAAGTCATATGAGTCTGCATACTTTCTTTGCTTGCTTCTGCATTGGCGCCCATTCATTGCAAAATGTTCGTTGCATTGTTCGTCACGTTGGGCCATAGCGGCCAAGCGCAACGAACAGTACATCGAACATTTGAAGTGAATGTTGAACATTGTTCGTTGAATTGTTCGTCGTGTCAGGGCTGTAGCATAATCAAGTGCTGACCAAGGCTGCAAAATGCTACAACTAATCAGACCTTTCCTTCCAAATAGTGTAGTAGCCAATCAGAGCTCGCAGAGCGACCATAAATTTTGCGAAGAATGAAAAACTTAGCCCTATTCCCCTCAAAGAAAATATATGTCATCATGCTTTTTAATGATATTTAGTGATAGAACTAAATCGTACTTTTGAAGAAACACTACGGCTGGTATGCAAAGGCAGTGAATCGAAGCTAGAATAAATAAAGAAAAAACATGGAACCATTCATCAGAACAATATGCAGCTGCTAATTTTTCGGAAATTTTCAAAGCAAAAAATACACTAAATCCAACACTTATGAAAAAAGACATTTACATACAGAGATGTCCAATACACTTTGAGAAGCAAAAACCATTTGCAATTGCCGAATATCAAGACGGCAAAGCATGGAATTGAAAATATTCAATGCATAGGTCACCATTTATGGGCCTTATAATCGGACGAAATTAAGGACTCTGACACACTAACCAAATTCAAACAAAAATAAAATCATTGAAAGGAAGTACTTGAGTCTGCAGGTTGTGCAAAGTACTCTTTAATGGAATAGGGTTTTTATAGTTACATTCTTTTTCTCTTAAAGAAAAGTGGTATAATAATTTGATTTTCTTTGCTCTGTTGGAATTAATAAACAATTTAGCTATATTTGTATTAGTTTGCCAACATTAAAGAAATTGTAAATAACTGAATAAAATGCTGTTGTTGGATATACGTTAGCTTCAAAAGACATTGCATTACACCAAACGAAGAGAAGAGAGACCCTGCAGATTACTTGCTCTACTTCATGACTTGAGCGTGTGATTATAACATGTTTTGTGCAATGATGTAAGGATTTAGGTTTAATGTTTGCTTGCTTGAATATTACTTTCTGCCCTTTGCCTACTGGAACTTCGTGGATTAACTCCAATGAAAGTTGGCTGACATTGATACTAGAATTCTTCCAAAATCCATAAATGGACTACAAAAATATGTAAAATGGCTCCCTTGAATTATGTAGTTGTAAGCATTACGTTGTGAATTCGAGAGAAGGCATCAGCTGCTTCAGTTAAATAGATGCATAAGTTAATAACGCACATAGCGAATGTATGTTAATCATCAAGTCAACAGCAAAATACTAGTGCATGAAGATACACAACATAAAGCAGCGTTTTCAGTGTACTACTGATCAATGATCTAAATAGTGAACATCTATTTGCTACAGCCTTGGAAACTACTCAAATATACAGTTTAAAGCAATTAAGACAATGTAGCCAATGGCATTTGCCTTACCATGATAACTTTTCTTCCAGATGCGAAGCCCAGTCCTGTTGCGAGGAAGTTCAGCAGAACTGTTGCACAGAGAGAAAGTTCCATTTTTCAGATTCTTGATGACGTATTTGCAATGTCCTGAGATTGAACACTTATGGAATGACTTGTGTATGATTGGTGTTCGTTGCATTGAACCCTCAATGTATGTATTACCATCGTTACCTGAAATCTCTTCGTAATATCTTCCAACAGCATCAACGATGCCATGCGATGCTAATAAGCACATGAAGATGCTTCCAAATTCTCTCATCGCTTTATGAGTACTATATTGACACAAAGAGGGTCAAAAACACTACATAGAAAAGCTATAAGTAAGTTTAGGACAAGAATGTAACTAATAATTATGATAAAGGGAAGCGTTATTACTTACGACAACGCAAAGACAACGCAAAGAAAAGCTATAAGTAAGTTAAGACATGAATGTAACTTATAATTAGGATAAAGGGAAGCGTTATTACTTACAATATCCTCATCATGATTTCAACTTGCTTGGACAAGAATGTATTTCGGAAAGATATAAAGTAGTCACTTCAGCAGCCTCCAGTGCATGTATTGGTTACACGTTTACAACGTGAAATTTGCAGTCAATTTGTACAATAAAATTCAAACCTTTATTTGTACCAATACATGCACTGGACGGTGGTTTGGTCTGAGACGGTGGTTTCGTCTACAATTTTGCAAAGCACGAACAGGTAAGACAACTAGATTATTTTCTGTGCATGCATACCTGTTGCATTAGAATGTCTGTTGGAATATTTCAAACATTCTTCTTAAGGGCTTAATCGACGGGGGTTAGGAAAAGAGCGAGGTTTTGAAACTCAAGGTGAGTTGTCAAGGAGGTATGGAGTAAGCAGAAGTTGGAAGATCTATGTCCAAGATAATACTAGGGTAGGACAGAGTAATATGGGTCACCAGGATATATGGGTCGCTGCTGTTTTTATTGGTTTCTCGCAACTCTGCTCTCCAGTATTCACTCCGTTCGGTTTTCAAACCTGATAAAAAATGAAGGAAGAACTCGACGAGGAGCAGACCGTAATTGATTCTGCTCATAATTTGAACTTGATCTAGAACAATGATGAAATATAATTTGCCTATGAAAACTGGTGGAAAATTAAGATGGATAAAGTTATTTGTTGAGGTTTATAAGTGTTTCTACTTAAAAGCAAAGGATATTAAATTTTGCTTTGTCTAAGCAATCAGTGTAACATGGGTTATCCTGGTCTGTCTAATACTTCTAGCATTTAACCACAGCACGAAAAAAGGGCAACATTCTTTTGACATACTGAAAGCGTTTTTCGTCCTTTTTTTTGTCAAAAAGATGTGTAGTTTATGAATTGTCGTGTAACCAAAGGCATGTATAATGGATGAAAGTTTATTTTTTGAGGTCAATTGTTAGTTATTTGATGAGAATGTGGCACCATAACAAAGCTACTACAACCAGCATTATTACTTGAGTACACAGGAAGACGATTTCAAAATTATCATTGAAGGAAAGAAACGATGGAAAGAGGATCAGACAGGAGTGCTAGTAACGAGATAGAAAGACGCGTTTCTTAAATAATTGGCATCATTTTCTATAAGAGTATCTACTTTTTTGCAGAGCATCAGTATCATTAAACTTTCGGATTTTTTGTCTAAGATTATTCTTAAATTACTTTTAAGTATGAAAATTGAACTCAGAATTGAAGGAATACATTCAAATCTTTGAAGATCTTTTTACTTCATCATAAAGAAAAGGCATAAACGGAGGAGAAGAATAAATAGGTGCAAAAGTTCATCTGAAAGCAGCACAACTGGAATGCACCACAGTTGTAAGCCTAGATGAAGTTTGAGCATAGCATTTGTCTTAAGCCAGTGCTTCTTAATTATTTTCAGCAAAGCCCACATTGAAAGTGAAATTTTTCAAGCTCCCCAAGATCACTATAAATAAGACAATAATCTATAAAAGTTGTATGTGCATATTTATTTTCCATGGTCATACGCACCTCTTCCAGTAATGTATCGTGCCTCACTATTTGAACTTTAGGTCTTTAGGTCTTCAAGGGCGCGCGATGCAACGATGCCCCACTATTGTTGCATCGCGCCCTCTTGAAGGACGTGCCCCACTATTTGAATTTCTTCGCTTTTGAGCTTCAATGTTCTTGTGAACTGATAGACAGAGTGTAAACTATTTCTCTTCTATTCAGTAGGAGGCAGGGTGAACACTCTTATTCTATAAGTTTACAAGAATACTGAGTTGGAGATGTGATTTGCACTCAAATTTGTGTCCTCTATCGATTGTTAGCTTTCGTAATTTTTTCCACTACCTCTCACCCTTTCCCACCCGCAAATATTACTCTAGAGGACAACTCAGTCAAATGAACAATTTTATGATTCTCCTTTCCATACTTCTTCCTAGCAAATGACAGAATGTTTTAAAGTAGCACCTCGTGATATATGTGGCTTCTATTATTCCAATCACCAATTTATTTTAACCCTTTACTTGGAAATGATGCCATATGGCATCATTGACAATAGATGCCCTTTTGTCTAGCCTCTATTTCAATAGTGGAAAAGTGTTGTTACTTCCTTGTTATGATAACATGAAGTACCTTTGGCAACGCATGTTTCAGCTAGTCTCTCTAGGTATACAAATGCTATAGGAGTTTGAAGTGGGAAAAAACGTCGGTTGTCATTTGGATCACGTTGCAAAAATTAATGATCTTCTTGGTATGGCAAACAGTGAGGTAATTGTATTCATATTTTTATCTTATGATCTTCATCATATTGTAAAGACTGTCCTAAGCAATGGCTTCAAAATTTCCTTCCATTGAAGTATAAGTTCATGTTCTAGTTGATGATGCCAAATGGCATCATTGCCAAAAACTGGTGATAACAGTCTCATGTATATAGAGTGAGCCTATTGACAGTTTTCTTATTTTCCTATTGGTAGCTAGTGCCAAAAGTAAAATATGTGCTAATTGTATCATGTTGGCATGTTAGTTACGATCAAAACTTCAAACAAAAGGGTACTACTATCTTCTTTTGAAGTTCTATAAGAATGGTGGTCCATACGTGCAGCAAAATTCCTAGTTTTTAAAAGCATTGAAATTGCATGTGGTACATTTTAGTTGGCAAAAGCCATAAAAATCTGTATTTGAGAGTTTTCAACCTAGAAATTAATCTTCTACCGACAACATTAACATTTGCATAATCCAAATTTATTGTAGGGCAATAGAGATAGAACTAACAGACAGCAGCGTTATAGTATTTGGGACGCACTAGAACTTGTAACTGGTAGTGATTCTGACTTATCAGACTTCAGTGATGATGAGGGGATGAAGAAGATGTGCATCTTGCTGATGAGTCTCAGATAGAAGTTGAACCTGATGCTGAAGGAGAAAATGATGATGATGAATCTTCAGCTTCCTCGTATACTGCCAAAAAGATCACACATTCATATCGCTGGAAAAAGACTAGCCCTCCTCGAGTGCATGATATTTTCAATCAATCATTTTCAGAACCCAAAGAAAAGGACATGACACCACTTCAATACTTTAAATTGTTTTTGAATGACAAAACAATTGACTTGATAACAAATCAAACAAACCTGTACAGCACCAAGAAGACGTGCTCATCTATAAATGTCACCAATGCTGAGATGTCAACTTTTATAGGGATTCATGTGCTAATGGGTATTATGAACTTCCCTTCATACACAAGTTATTGGTCAAGGTATCTCAGAAGTCCCCAGGTTGCAGATGCTATGCCACAAAAGCGTTTTGAGAAAATTCGCAAGTTTTTGCATTTTAGAGATAATGATGATATTGATTCTAATGATAAACTTACAAAAGTTAGGCCAATTATTGAAGCAGTTATTCAGCAATGTCATAAACTGGAACCTGAGGAGTACAATGTCGTAGATGAACAAATCATTCCCTCCAAAACCAATTTTTCTAAAATAAGACAGTACAATCCTAAGAAGCCCAATAAATGGGGCTTCAAAAATTTGGTTCGTACTGGAGCCTCAGGTATGATGTATGACTTTTATATCTACGATGGTAAGGCCTCAGATGGAGAGGACTCTACTTACACCCATCTTCAGAAGAGTGCACAAGTTGTAGCCAAGCTTTGCCAGGGTCTGCCAACACATGCAGGGTTCAAAGTTTGCTTTGACAATTGGTTCTCAACATTGGACCTTATGCGTTATCTGCAAGAGAAAGGTATCCTTGCAATTGGCACAATAAGAGCAAACCGTATCCAGAGGTGTCCCTTGACTTCCAATAAAGAGCTTGAAAAGTCTGGAAGAGGGAGCAGTGACCATAGAGTTGACTTGAATTCTGGAATAGTTATAGTCAAATGGGTTGACAATAGCACAGTAACACTTGTCTCAAACTATGTAGGAATAGAGCCTGAAGGCGTTATTGAAAGATGGTGTAGTAAAAAGAAACAGAGAGTTGATGTTCCATGTCCCAGAATTGTTTATATCTACAACAAGAAAATGGGGGGTGTAGACCTAGCTGACATGCTTATTAGTTTGTATCGTATCCAAGTGAAGACAAGGCGATGGTACATAAAAATATTTTGGCATCTGGTGGACATTTTGCAAAGTGAATGCATGGCTGCTGTACAGAAGGCACTATAAGCAAAGTGGCTTTCCAGCTAGAAAAGCAAAATCATTGCTGAAATTCAGTTGTGAAATTGCAGAGGCTCTTATCTATGCCAGTAAAACCCCAGAAAAACCGACACGTGGTAGACCATCTAAGAGGAAATTATCAGAATGCACACCAACTGCTAATAAGAGACCTGGCAATCCACTGCCAGTAGCAGATGTTCGTTATGATAGCATAGCACATTGGCCTGCTTCATCACATGACAGGAAACGCTGCCGAGTCTGTCATGCATATGTGAGAATGAAATGTGAAAAGTGCAACGTGTCACTATGTTTGCTGCCAGAAAGAAACTGCTTTAACAAGTTCCATGTAGATGCCTGAGCATTCAGACAACAGACATATTACTTATTGTTATTTTTTTATAAAAAGTAACATAGTATAAAGCCCTATTAGGCCTCTCTTTTTTTGTGTTTTTTGACCAGTTCTAGGCAATGATGCCATATGGCATCATATCCAATTTATGGTACTTTTGCATGAAAATCAGAAAAACTCTATAGCACCCTTCAGAGTATCATATAATTGTTGCAAAAGTACATGGAAAGAATTTTTTCCATTATGGTATCATAATGCGACAAGTAAAGGGTTAACTCCATGATTATCAGTTTTCAAGGAAATCACCTTCTTTGCTTAGAAATTACCCCCACGAAATGCAATAGCATGTTCTTATTAAGCCGGTATAGACCACCGACACGAGACACAGACAAAACATGTCTTGACTTTTATGGCAGCTGGAAAGGGAAGATAAAGAAATAATCGTGTGCTGAGATACCAATTGTGACTTTAAGGATCTCAAAAGTAAAACTAATAAGCTGTTAAAACAATTCTACAAGGAGTATCGCTGGAGCAACTAATATATAGGATTATACAAGGGTTGCTGTAAGAGACGCTCCTTGACATTTCCTCAGGACATAGACCAAAGTATACTCATATTTGAGGAGTTATCAAATCGGGCATGGTAGACCATTATATGATTTATGAGGCGACAAGTAATTTCTTCATGTGTTATCATATTATGGTGTGGCATAACTAGATTTCAATTTTATTAAAAACTGGCATAATAATCCAAAAATACTTTTTAAATATCAATGAAAATTTTTACAGCTGCTATAAAAGATTATATTTTTGATTCAACATATTGGAATCATCGTTCAAATTGCTAGTTGAAGGAAGATTTCATTTCTAAGAATGACGCGACAAATAATTTCCTCATGCGTTATCAAATTATGGTGTGGCATGACTATATTTCAATTTTATTAAAAGCTGGCACAATAATTCAAAAATACTTTTAAATTTCACACCAAACATTGCGCGTTTGTTAAAAAGTAAAATGAGACATAGTAAGCTTCATTTGGACTCATTGTTACTCCTGATACTAGTTCCATTAAACTACATATGCGGTATGCATTAAACTTCAACATATCTCGTACTCCTATTTTGGATATGTTTGTATGGCCATTCCTTGGGGATGCCTGAGCGACCCCACTGACTCCATGCTGTCTTTGTGACCTCACATAATGACCTTTCATACACCACATGCAGTCCCGATTGACCACTTGTTTGGAAACCCATGTGCTGAACCATTGGAAATTAGTGCTTGAGTATACACATATGGTTAATTCTAGACAAAGTAGTACTAGAGCAAATTGCTGGAAACACAGCCACAGGCTTTCAGTTATAGCTCAATCTAGAAAAGCTGTTTTGAATGCGAGGAAGGGTCTTCTAAAAAGTTTGACTGCCAATGTCATAGCAATGAAGCATTAAACAACAGGCATGACTTATAAAAGTCTACATGGTCTGTGTCCTGACAATCTTCGTCATAAATTTGTTGAAAGATCCATAATTTCTGAGTATGGAACGAGAACTCACAGAAATTTACATATTTCCAGAATTAGGCTAGAATATTGCAAACAGAAGTTTTTACTTCTCGGGTGTCAATAACTGGAATGATTTTCCTGGCAGCATGCGAGAAAATGAGTCACTCGCTCGTTTCATAATGATATTTAGAAAGTGCCATCAGAACCTGCAAGGCCCAAACACGACCCCTTGATAGAGCAGGAATTTTATTTTAGTTACATTCCGTTTTTTCGCTTACTGCAAGTACATATTCCTTCTTTTTCTTTTTCCTTTTAGATCTTACTGAAAGGATATCTGTGTTAAAATGATAATTGAAAATTGAAAAAATTGACAACACCTTGCTAAGCAGATGTTCAACAGCTAAGAGAATGCATGTTTGGCCGGGCAAGTTCTGAATAGCTGCATTGTGGTATAAGTAAATGGGCTTTGTTTTCGTTTGTGGCTTAATGTCAAATTTTGCTTATTGAAATTGAGGTGTCCCCTCCCTGATGGAAGAGCTGCATAGTTGGTGATCGATCCATTGGTTTAATTAATTAATTGTCTTCACTTGTGTTCTTCTGCTTTGTGAAATGGCAACGGGGTTACGGGGCAACGGGGTTAAGGGCATCACTGCATGAGTTAACGAAATAGTCGAATGAAGCCGTGCTATCCTGCTTTTATTATTCCATGACCCATCCTAGCTTGTATCGTAGATACAATATGCAAGCACTAAAATCTCCTGAACATTGACGTTTAGGGCATTTTGGTACTTTAGTGCTAAATTGAACTTTGTGCACTTTGTGCATTTCTTATGCAGCCACTCCGATGGTTGCTCGATGTCGAAAAATATGCTTTCACTGGGTCTTTGATGTTTAGGAATGTGATATTTCAGAAGTCGATTATAGAACTGGATACCTTTTATTAAATAATATCGGTTCTGAGAATGCATGGTTCTCATCTTATCCATGTAACAGAATGCAGTTTTTCAGTGTGAATAGTGTGTCCTCGGGACTTGATGATGTAAACTATGGGTATTATAGGGCTTTTGTCTTGGACCTTTAGTGTTTTTGATTTTACAGTAATGATCTTCCATCTACTTTGCAAAGTAGCCAAGTCACCATGTATGCTGACGATACCACCCTATCACTTTCTGCCGAAAACATCGTTGATCTCAGTGGAAATCTTGGAGTTTCATATGGATGAAAAGGTACAGCCGCCTACCTCTGTTATTGATGACTCACAAATTGAGATTGTTGAAAGGATAAATATGTGTGCATTCAACTTGAATAGCATCTTATTTGGGATGAGCATGTTAGATTTGTATGTCTTAAGGTAGTTCTTGCCTTAGGGTTTTTAGAGTATGCTATGAAACTGCTACCCCGGAAACTCTTGACACTTTCTATAGAGGTATCGTTGAGCCATATTCCCTTACTGTAGTTCCGTATGGGTGAGCTGTGGGGAAACCAGGCTTCTTACACTGCAGAAGTTACAAAATCGTGCTGCCAGAATAGTGACAAAAAGTAGCTATGATGCACCTGCTGACATCCTAATTGAAAAGATAACTGGCAAACTATCTACGAAAATATCAAACGAAAAAAAGCGACCATGGATTACAAGTCTTTAAATGGTATCGTGCCAATATGTCTCTATTATATCTCTTCAAGAAACTTTACCCGAGACACTGTCTATTTGAGAAATTGTAAGACTGGCGAGTGCCTCTTTTCAAAACTGCTAATTGGCAGAAATCATTCGCATATTGTTGGGCTCATCTTTGGAAGAACCTTGATTCTGAAGTTATTAAAGCACCTTCTGTATCTGTGTGCGACTTTGATATATTTCTGTTCCTGTAATATTGTTCTGTTATTTTAGTTTTATAATTAGGGAGTTTAGTTTTATTGTATATTTTGTCACAAACCCGAGAATTGCAACAAGAGAGAACACTCTTTGCTCAAGTCTTGTAGACATTTAAAGGAACAGCTACATGAAAACTACCGAAGAGTCACGTTCTACTCTCAGCGTCCATGACGCCTGTGCTCACACTTACTTGCTTTCTACGTCCCTTTAACTTCAACTCTCTCTCCACTCAACTATCCTCCTCTAACTCTAACTTAAGCTATATATATACCATACGAAAACAGACGTAAAATAGTGACTAATGATACAAGACTAACATAACATTAACTACGATAAATCATACATGAATAAACTAATGATAACCATGTTATCAATACGGCATAACAATACTGGGAAAATCCCACACCTATTTCTAAACAAAAGAAGAGGAGTGCGCAATTACAGTACATCAGAGATGATGCAAACATTGACGCACAAGCTAAAGCACAATACCATACAAATGCTATACAAAGCAAACAAACATAAAATGAATAACCTAATTAAATACACTACGCAGGAGCATACTGGGTATGTGACAATTTGCATTGTATAGTTTGTCACGGACCCTTGAAAAGCAGTATTAGCTGATGCAGTTACGGTATGGAAAGCATACCTAATTTTAGTGTGCAGTGATAACCAATTTGTGCAGTGATAAACTCAAAACGTGCAGTGATAAATTATGAAATGTGCAGTGATAAGAACGGTGCTTAGCCATTTTGGTCATACTTGGAAAAGAGTCCTGACTTTTTTTGTACGTACATATTGCAAAGTTTAATTGCTTGTCCAACATCTCCTTTGGAAAATGCCCCATAACCATGACAAAAAATATTCAAAAATCTTAGAATACCCTATAGACCTAAATTTCTTGAAAAAATGTTACCAGATTACGGAATGTACTGTGAAATACAACTGCTCAGTTTACTTGACTTTTCATTTACGGTATCCCTGTGTTTAGTAAATTTAATATTATTTTTTAAACTACTGGAAAAATATCTCAAAATAACCCATAAAACGTGCTGGCACAAATATACCAGGCCCCCTATTGGTTTTACCCCCTCAGAATGCTTCATTTCTTGTAAAATGTGCAGTGATAAAATTTCCCTAAAATTAGGTGTGATGGAAAGCATGACATGAAATGATAATGGACAAGTTTGGATAAGCGACTAACAGAGGAGTACTCAGGGATATAAAAATGGAGGGGGGAAGGAAAAATTGAGAATTGTTGACCATACCCTCTATAAAAATGTGTCTACGCCCTCTTGTAAGTTGAAGAAAGGGTCTACTGAATAATCAATGCTTCAAAAAACAAACGGCTCATTAACGTTGATAGTCTGCCATGGGCCTTTACATGGTTAGGGTCCAATTTGGATTGAGCACAAACCTGACAGTGTTGGACAAAATATGTAGTTTATTGTTCATGTGTGTGTGTGTGTGTGTGTGTGTGTGTGTGT
>WIPJ01067648.1:43823-58043 GCA_018155075.1 Cassiopea andromeda | reverse complement strand
TGTGTGTGTGTGTGTTTATTGTTCATGTGTATTTTTAATATCTATAGGGTGTGTTTATCCCTAATTGACCTGAAAATGGACTGCAGTGGCGCCCTTGCATAAATTACTGCACCAGGTATTCTGGAATCGCAAAGGAATATTGAGGCAGAGATTGGTGAAATAGGTATGGGTGAATGCTGAGGAGCAGTCACGGGGTTGCTGTGATTGCCGAGAAAGTGTATCAGCATTTTCATTGACAGTGCCTGGCCGGTGTTTGATGACAAAGTAAAATTCTTGAAGTACCATGACCCACCTGGCCAGCCATCCTTTTGCCTCTACCGACCACAGCCATTGTAATACTCTATGATCAGTGAAAAGTGTTAATTCCCTCCACAATGGGTAAACACGATAAAGTGAATCTGCGAAAACTCTTGCTAAGGCTTCTAAGGCTTTTTCACGGTTGGAATGGGATCGACTAGCTTAAGAGATCACGCTTTTACGGCCATTCTCATCCACCTGAGTAAGGACAGGCCCAGCTAACTAACGTAGGCATCTGTTTGTAAGAAAGAGCGTTTGTTAAACTGCGGATATGTGAGAATGGGGGTACTACAAAGTATGGAATTGAGTTGAAGAAAAGCGTACTCCTGCGAAGAGGTCCACAAGAATATTGATTCTTTTTAGTCAATTGCACAAGAGGCGCAGACAAGGTCGCAAAGTTAGGGAGAAAATTGCCATAGTATCCAGCTAGTTCTAAAGAGTACCGAACCTTGTTCCACATTTTCTGGCTGTCCGAGTGAGGCGACAGTTTCAATTTTCTTTGTGTCTATCAATATATCTGTAGTTGAAACAACATGGCCTAAATATGTAACTTTATCAGTCCCAAAACAGTATTTAGATGCCTTAACACGGAATTTAGTTTGTAGGCAGCGACTCAAAGCTAATTTTAGTCTATTGCATTGCTGCTCTAAGTTTATTGATGGAATGATTATATCATCAAAATAGCATAGACAGGTATCATATTTAAGCCCTGATAAGACGATTTGAATTGCTCTTTGAAAGGTAGCACAGCCATTTGAGACGCCAAAAGTATGGTGTCCAACCTGGATGTATCCGATATCCGATATTCGGATAATTTGATGATTTTGAGATATCCGATAGCCGGATATATTTCTGATAAAATCCTAGTCAAATCATGCAATGAAGCTGAGACCCCAAGCAAGTCAAAGACTTCACGAATCGATTCCTTCTTCAACAAGGAAAAAGAATCTCTTAGTGAAGTAATTGCTCAATTGGTCGCAAAAGATGGCTTCAGCTTTCATCAAATTGCCAGGAGTGAACTGACAAGAAGGGCCTTCAAATCCGATGGCTGTGATATTTTAGTAAGTCTTCAGGGTGTTCGAAATCAATTCATGATGGAGTATAAGTTGACATGGGAGAGCAAGTCAAATGATATTCTAGCTGCAAAGGAAGAAGGTGCTAGTTTCTCTATAAGCTTTGATGAATCAACATCAGTGCGACATCGTCGTTACATCAAACTAAACTTACATAGCGCAACAAACTTCAAATCTCTTGGTGTAATAGGAATTAATGGTAGCATGAACACTGAAAAAACTATTCAGTTCATGCATGATCCTCTTGAAAAAGTCCATCTTAATCTGGGCAATGGCATTGTTGCTACGATAACAGATGGAGCAAGTGTTATGATGAATTTTGGCAAAACTACAACCCCCATTCATGTTGCTTGTTTGGCACATGCAATCCACTTGTGCATTTGTGATATTCTCTATAAAAGGGACACGATAATGGGTGGTTTGAAAAACTCTTGTGATGAAGTAGATGATGATAATAAAAATGAAGATGATGATTGTGATATAGACTCTAATGATTTTGAAAATCAAGATTTTGAGCAGGAAGCTCCTAAGCTGGTTCCAGAACTTTGCAAAGTTGTAAGCAAAGTTCGCAAAATTGTGCAATTTTTTCGTAAGTCGCCAATTCGTAATGATGAAAATCTTTAACTTCAAATCAAACTCTCCTTTGGAAAGGAGAAGGCTCTTTTTCTAGACTGTAAAGCTTGCTGGAACAGTTTGCTGCAAATGGTTAAACGTTTTTATGAGCTGCGCAAGGAAGTAAAGATCGCTATGGTCCAGCTTGAGCAACACTTTGATATTTCTGATGAAGAGCTGGTCAGAATCAAAGAGCTGTGTGATGCTCTTTCACCTATTGGGATGGCTGTTTAGTACTTTTGCAAGGAGGATGCTGACCTTCTGTAGGCAGAAAAAGTAACCGAGTTTACTGCAAAAAAAAACTGAGAGATCTTGAAACATCAATTAGCTTGGCATTGGTTGAAGTGTTCCAAGCACGTGTTCGTGAAAGGGAAAATCCTGATCTTATTCATCTTTTAAAATATCTGAAAAATCCCGAATTTGTCGATGAAAATCAGGACCAATTTGGAATCAAGATTTGGAAGACAAAGATTACACCTCTTGCCACATCTCTGTTGCAAAGACTTTTTCATCAGAGAAGCACAGAAGAAAATGAACTGGTAGTGGAGGTTTCCTATGGTCTTGAGAAGAATCAGCCAAAGACACTTTCTGAAGAGTATGCTTCTTTCATTGAAGAGAGGCACCAAACTGCTAAAGTTCAGGACAAAGTTGAAAGTTGCATTGTCAAGAAAGAAATGAGCCTCTTTGAAGCCACTAAGAAAGGACCAGATAATCTGCAAAAATTGTTCAATGCTCTTCTTACAATCAAACCAGCGTCCGTGGAGCCAGAAAGGGCGTTCTCCGCAGTGGGGTTGTTTGCAACAAAACTTAGAAGGCAATTATGTGATAAAACTCTCGATGCTCTGATAGTAATGCGTCAAAAGCTCAAGAAATAACTCATAAATATAACAAAACACTTTGAGCTTGCATGTAAAGAATAAAGTATTTGTCAATCAACCCAGGGACAATTTTAGGCCCAGAATACAGAAACATACGTAAGTGAAAGTCTATATAATATTCGGTGCTTCCTATTATCCGAGATTATCCGGATATCCGGATAATTTTTTGAAAATTATCCGATATCCGGATATTGAGAAATACCCCTCGGAATGGACACCCTAGCCAAAAGGCATTCTAAGAAACTCCCATAATCCTTCGCGGGTAATGAAGGTAGTGTTTTATCGATCTTCTGATCACATACCTATCTTCCAATAACCAGATCAAAGACCTAGGGTGCCAAACAAAGTGGATCCTTGGAGAGAGTCTAGAAGATTGTCAATCCGTGGGAATGGGTGAGAATCCTCTTTTATTGCAGCATCTAATTTAGGATAATCGACACAAAAGCGAAATTCGCTGTCAATTTATTTGACAAGGACAATGGGAGATGCCCATGGAGAATTGCTTTGTTGAATCATTCTTGTTCTGACATCTCATACATCTGTTTACTGACTTCATCATTATAGTCATATGGGAATTGCGGCAGGTATTGGCATATTGGGGAAGTATAACCTTGGCGATTTTATGAATTATTACATCATTATAACCTAGACTTTCATTGAACACCTCTGGATATTTCCAGTTAGGATTTGTGAGCTCATAGATGAAGAATCAAAAGTAATCGTCTAGAAATCAATCAATGGGCTTTCTCCACAGTACCGGCACAATCTTTTTAAAAGAAACTCTAGTTGCAGTGCTCTGCTCTCTTATGCTGTTCGAAATACCACAACTGATTTGAAGATTCCAAAGTAAACATCAGCCAATGGCCGAAAGTCGTTCTTGTATCGAAGTGCGTAAAGGAATGTGGCTGCGGGTTTATTCGATTCTTTGCAAACAAAGCAATTCATTGCTATGGCATACTTAATCAGGGACATATTGTCAATTACAGAGTCCTTAAGCCGTAGTTTACAGAGTGTAAACATCTATTTTGAAAAGCGCTTGACGTAGTTGACTCACTGAAAACACAGTTAAATGCACTAAGAGAAGATGCGCAAAGCTCAATAAGAATATTACTACAGCATGAAAAAGCGGCAGCATTCTTTTTACATACTTATAGGTTGTTTTATCCGATGCTCATCAGAGTATGCAACTTCGGATAGTGACCGAAAGGTTACCGAAATATATAGCCAATGCAGCTACACGTGATATGATGCGTCTAATAGGCCCCAAGAGTGGCCAACTGGGACCTATTCGCCATTGTTTACTTGAAGAGTCCTGATTCAGAAATTAATTCTTTTGCTCTGCATAAAAGCCAGTCATGTAGACAAAAGGAGTTCGTTTCGTAGTGTTATTTAAGAATACATGGTAATTGACATCAACAAAGCAACGAGGGGCAGTCACAGAAAAGAATGCAAATGATAGGAACCCATCTCCAGTGTCCCTGTCCCCTAGCCCTCCCTTAGTCCTCTCCTAGTGCAGCTCCTGGTAACTTATATTCTCTTGATTTTACTTTTTTTCCTGTTAGAAACATGAAATGATGCAGTTTTAGGATGACGTGGCTGTTGTATTCATTTAAGTTTTTGTCTAGTAAATACATCATTCTGTATTACCTACGCAAAACTGGAAAGGAAACCAAATACTCAACACAATTTGTTTTCAGCTTCTATTTTTTGCTTGTAGAGTAGAGGAAGTTGGGGCATGTTGTCGCAATATTTATTCAATTGGTCACAAACATAAGTAAAATCTGAGATTTGAAGTTCTATTAATAGCTTATTCATCCCTCTACCTAAAATGATTAGCACTCTTCACTTAATGATGTGTGTCAAAACAGTTTTCAAAATTTTGTAGAATCTTTCCACTGTGACAACATGTTCCAGTGATGGGGCATGTTGTCTCAACTAGGTGGGTAAGTTGTCACACATAAAAATTGCAGAAAATAACACAAAACCAAACAAATTAGAAAGGCTATATAATGCAAACTAGGCAGTATAGTTCTAATTGTTCATTCTATGCTGTATGCATCCAAAGCAGGACAGTGAAAGTCAAAAGTTTTTACTGCTCTACTTGTCGTACCAGTGGTTGGCCAAGGAAGTTTCATCACAATATCTTTCACCAGATGTGAGCAGCTATCTTCATGGTCTGGGAAAGCAAATACTTTTCTTCCATCAGCAGATAGCTTGCTTTGCATAAATGATGTTTCCACTTCATCATCATCGAAGTTAGCTTTGATAACACTGTCAACATAATATCGTACACTTTTCTTTCCGGGAAACATTACAAGAATGGGATCATCTTCATCAAATTGCTCAGCTGTTGGAAATCTAATAATTTGCCTTTCTAAATCATCGTTTTCATCATCAATACTTTCATTATCAAAAAGCAAATTGATAACTGGTTCACTGTCACTCTCATCAGAGCTGCTTATGTGTTTGATTGCTGTGTTCTGCTCTTTCTTCTTTGAATTGTCTGGATTTGATTTTTGTGCCCCAGAAAACATGATATTTTTTCTCGCTTTAGAATTTGTCTTCTTTTTTGCATGCTCTTCTTCTATGGCTTGTCTAACAGGAGTATCTGTAAAAGCTCTTGACCTCCCTTTCCGTCTTTTGGTGGCATTGTCTTTTCTGGCTTGCCGCTTACCAAATGGTCGGACCTGTTCTGCACTTGATGTTCATGCAATAGTCATTTCTCTCTCACTAAAGCTTGGGGTAGATTGCTCTAGTGGTTGGTTTGTCTCTACAACTGCATTTTCCAGCACCTTGTCTGTTGAATAGGCTGATATAAACTGGTCTGAAGAAAAAACATTTTTATCAAAAGGGAAAATTCCCGTAGCTTTAAACCCAGACATGATGTGGCTAGGGGTCATAGCTTTTGGGAAAGCATAGGCAACAATTTTTGGAATCACATGTATGGTCATTGATTTCCCAGCATTTTCCTTTTGTCTCATCCAGTTATCAATTGCCTGATTGGCATATGTGTTAAAAGGACTGAAAAGATACGTCCAGAGGCTGCATCCTATAAGAAAAATATGGAGGACAACTCATTATTGTTATATTGTTTTCATTTGCATAGTGATAACGTCGAATGAAATGTGAGAAGAATGATTGTCCAATAATAGCAAAATGGGGTGCTCAGGCGAGGGCTTTGTGTATTTAACGAAGTGTTGCATATACTTTGTAAAACATTCTTCAGTCATCCATCCAGATACCTTTGAGTATCCAGTTAAAGCACTACCTGGTGGGGCAGTCAATAGCCAATTTTCCTGCACATTGACTCTTGGAAATACAAAAAAGGTGGAATGTGATTTCCCACGGCATTAATGGCACAGCAAACTGTAACCAACGTTCCTCTTTCCTGTGACACAGCAGAGCTCACTTGTTTTAATCCCTTTTTGCAAGGATTTTACTGGGTCTTTGGACTGTCGTAATACCTGTCTCATCAAAATTCCAAATTTGGTCTGCACTAAATCCTCTATCTCTTCTGAGAATTTGCTCCAAATTTTCAAAGAACATTTTCACTGTTACCTCATTAAAATTTGCCATTCCTTGAATAGAGGTGCTCTCTGGAGTTCACAAGAGATCTCCTTGAGCCTGTCCAGAAAACAAACCTCTTGTCCAATCTATACCAGCATTCTCATTGACATTCCAAGAATGTGGAATATCTTGAACTTTGTTGGCAATAGCCAACTTATAGGCTATCACTTGCAACTCATGTATGGTAATTCCATAAAAATTGATGGTGCTTTTATTATGTAGGCAGCAAGATCATTTTCAATGTCTTCATTCAAAACTAACCTTGCTTTTTATGGCCAAGGTGTACTCTTTCCAATGTTCTACCATTTTCTTCCCATTATCGTAAATAACGTGCTAAAGTCCGGTAATTGATGCCATGAAGAATTGCCGCTTTCTGTATACTTAGTCCTTTACTGAAGACATGGGAGAATTAAACCTTTCTTTTGGTAGTTCCCCTCTCTTTGTTTTTCGTATGTAATTTCGAACCATGCTGAAAAAATATATAAAATACTATTGATTTTTAACTAAAATTCATATATATTTCATTTAATCATTAATACATGACTTATTCACAATATTATTCTCTGCAGTTGTTTTGAAAAACTACATAACAAAAGTAAGTTTCAAGTTAGGGAAAACTTGCCCCACTTGAGGCCATGCTAGGCTACCTTTTATTGTTATTGAAGTTAGCTTTCTCATTGAACATAGCTGCGCATACAACAAACTAATATGCCTGCAAGTTGAAACAAAAATATTACTGAAATACATAACACAATAATAGGCATACCTATTTTCGTCAATCTTAAAATCGTCTTCGAATTTACGAATTCAAGAGAGTTCCAGTATCTTGACATGGGAAACCAGTATAAAGTCGCACATGGAATCAAACGAAAGCTTACATGATCTACTTTCAGAAAAATTAATTTTCAAATTGATTTTAGTAAGGGTTTTGTGGTCAAAAAGAGGCTGTGACAACATACCTCTGTGACAACTTGCCCCACCTTCCCCTTATACACGCAGGCAATCTAATTTTATTGGTGTGCGGCTTACATTGTTCCATTTTGCCCATGAAGCTATGCTTATTATGTGAAAACCCATTCATAAGTTCTATTTCCATTAAGGGGCCATTCACAAAGGACATCCATCAAAAAAATGAACATTAGAGCCCTCTCTTTCCTTTGCCCAGCATTATCCGTATAACATATTAGAGTATTAGTTTTGTTAGGAACTCCACGAAGCCATTATATGATCATACGAAGCCAGTGTGGAAGAACATGTATGTTTTACAGAATTCTTAGAGTACTAGTTTTGTTGAAATTGATGAAATCGGAACGCTTGTAACTACATGCATTTGCTTTAATTTGTCATTTTGTTGTATCCTTTACTTTATTAATTATTGTTTATATATCTTTGCTACTGTGAAACAGCGACTTGTTTTACAAAAGGTACCCCCTCCACTGGACATCCATTTATTTCAAACAACAACAAATTATGCAGATTGCATCTACTCTCCATATCGGAATATACGGGGGTGGTGTTGGAAAAAGTATGAAACTAAATAGACGGTGGATTGCAGTAAACGGAGGTGCAAGTAAAATGCCCTAGTAATGCATATTTCCAACACACAAAAAGTTTTTCCATTATCCTCTCTCTATGTCATAATCATTGGCACGTTTTCAGTGCTTCTGGAGGCAATTTCTCACTTTTCAAGCACTCATCCAGCGATGCAAGCTTTGGGTCAAGGCTGGACAATCCCCATGTTGGTTCAAAATTAATAAGCATGTGGGAGTGCAATAAGAACGCCCTGGCACATAGCTTTGTAAAAAACAATTAGTCGGGGGAACATCTATTCTGGATTGGTGAGTACTTTTAAGCAAAATTCACGCATACAGTAATGTCTACAGGTGCAAAAGCTTTCGGTATCGTTAGCTTTCTGACAAGAATTATTTGAAATATTTCTTTGTATCAAATTTCATGTATTCTGACAATTTTTTAAAAAAGAGCATTTCAAATAATATCACCATAGCCAAGATATCTTTCAAAAGAGCTTTCTAGATTCGCTCAGTTTTCCTTCTAGCAGGATGCTCTCAAAGATTTTCAAGTTGTACATTTTTGGCCACTTTAAACTGTGTTTGACGGTTTTGTTTTGTACCTTCCTGAAAAGGCTTTTGCCGATGCTAATTCCCTTTTGATCAACTCATTAGTATTGAGAACAAGATCTGGTAAAACATATACTGCCCTACTCAATTATCTTCTAGATTGGATAGCCATATTTGACATATTGCTCGTATCTAATCTAAACAGTTACTCCTCATTCAATTCGACATGTTTTCCAGCTCATTCTTCAGTACTGTCAGCAATTCATTCAGGTTTTCTGATGCGGTATTCACGCATGCATTTTCAGCATTAATATCTGGATTCATGCATTCCAATCGATTCTCAAAAGCATTGATGTACAATATGAAAAGCAGAGGCCCAGGCACGAGACTGGCTTAGTACCACACTTTATATTGCTTTTACTGGAACTGGTTCCATGAAAGTTTGAGAACTGCTTCTTGAGTGATCTTTAAAGTTAATGAAGCAGAAAGACATTAGGAATCTCTTGCTTTGTAACTGCTACTGTAAAAGTAGGAGGCAAAGCTCTTTCCAGATCATCTTTGAGAGCCTGGAAAGGTTGACTTTTCTTGTAGTTAAATTTCAACAAAGATCTCTCCTGTATTGCAAAGAATACGACGTTATTATTGGTATCTCATGATGAAGATGACCATTGTGTGGCCAACCTTATTCAAGGGTATTATTTTCCGGTTAGCCATGTACTGAAAGGTTCTAAGTCTCATCTTTAGTTGATGGACTTTCATGCAAATTTCTTTAGAGTTGATCAATGATACGAAAGATCGTTGGCTTTAATTGAGCACTATTTAGGTGCCCTTCCACAAATATATTTGCTTGAAGTAGTCAAAAAATACAATTCCGGAATGAACCTAACTAGAAATGCCTTACTTAATAACTCTACAATTTAGACGTCAGGGTTTCCTTAAACCTTCCGCCCCAATATCTGAAATTTTCCCTATTTCAACAGAACCACACCCCTTGGGTGTGGATGTCCTTTGTGACTGGATCCTTATTAAACAAGTAGCGAATGAAAATATTGAAAGCTCTCCAAAGGTTAGGGGATATATCTTAGTTTCAATTCCGAAAGTTTGATACCACCATCGGAGCTAGCAAGGTGGTACCAGCTCATGTAGTTATTATCTACCTGGCCCGTTACCAGATACAGCCCATTCAAATTACAAAGAGGACACAAGTTATACCACCATGCTCCAGTGACCATTCTTGCGCAGTTACCTGGGGAAGGATCCTGATCATGATCCATTGTTTAAAGCATTCTTCCGTTGTGATATGACAATGATTCCCAGCATTTCTAGAAAAACCACCAACTTTCAGCTTATGTCCTTCAGATTCACTCAGAATCTCAAATTTACTTTATTCTGCATACCTTACAGAATCTGGGCTTCTGAAATTTTTTATCTCCACACGAAGCATTGCCCCTCTCCCTGGCGACGCAAATTTATGGACTTTGTCAAGTCCGAGCCAAAAGCTTCCATTTGAATCTCCAAATCCATTCTTCTATTCTTTCCATCGACGGTAGAAGTCAATTGATGGATCAGCACGCCATTGAAGTACAATCCATCCACCACAATCAATAACCATATCACATATGACATTGATAAAATCCATACCAGGAATATAGATAGGCAATATGATAGTTGTTCTGTATCCGTTAGTGTGTACGCCTCTTGAAAACTATAGAATGCATCTTGAAGAACCAAAAATTTGATTTAAAGATGCAACTGCATACAAATGACAATAGACTGATATTATCTTTAGCGTTTTTAAGAGTTTCAATGCCTTAAAATCTCTGCCAATGGGCCCACCTTTTTCCTATTAAAGTCTTTACTCTGCCAATAATTCCCCCCACAGATTGGCCCTATAGGATCCTTGTTAGAAACAACTCATGAATAATATTGTGCATTTCTTATCATGTATCTAAGGTTCTTTTAGTGCAGCCTTCATAGAGCTTTTGGTACAAAGTACCTCAATGCCTTCATTTCCACTTTGAGATTGAAAATAGTAAGTTGTAAATTTTACCTTACATCTCAGATTCTGTGCCAGGTCATTTATATAGATTAAGAAAAGTAATGGACCTAAGATTGAGCTTTGCAGAACCTCAGCTTTTACAATTTCCAATGTAGAAGATTGTTTGATGAAGACTTCATTGGCTAGAATATTTTATTTTCATCTCTGAGAATATTACACCTCCATGCAAATCTTGATGCAGTGATCTCCAGACAATATATGAAGCTAGTTGTTGGTCGTTGATTGGATAAAGTGCATGCAGACATGACTTTAAACAAGCTTTAAGCCACCAACCTCATATACTACTTTTTGCGCAATTGCCTTAATAGAGAGTTTACGATTTACAACGTTGCCCAGGACGGCGACCCTTGGAGGCCTGTGAATGAGCACTGTCGCACCGTCTCGAGAACTTCGGTTACGAAAAGAGTAAAAGGACGGTGACTAAGGAATTTGGCGCCAAAGTACAATTATTTTCCATACAATATGGCAGCTAACTTTGAACTAAACGAATTGATTATGCAACTGTACGATGATAATATTTTAGACGTGGAAGATGTTTTGTTGCTACTAGATGCTCAGAGGCCCAGAAGGAATATACATATGGAACAACCCTATTGGCAATATCCAGCATTTGACCTTGAAAGGATTGAAGATGACGAATGTTTGGTCGAATTTAGATTCACCAAGGGGGAAATATACAAACTTTTGGATGCATTTGAATTACCCGAGGAAATAAGATGCTACAATGGCACAGTAATGCAGTCTGTAGAAGCCATGTGCATTACTCTTAAAAGATTTGCTTACCCTTGCAGATATGTAGACTTGATTCCACGGTTCGCAAGGCCTGTTCCCCACCTGTGCATGGCTGCAAACCTGATAACTGATAAAATTTTTATTAGGTTCCAGCACCTACTTACTTCAATTAATCAGCCATGGCTGTCTCCGCCAAACCTCCAGTCATTTGCAGATGCCATCCACAACAAAGGAGCAGCATTAAATAATTGTTGGGGATTTGTAGATGGCACTGTCAGGCCTATTTGTAGACCGGGAAGAAATCAACGACTAGTTTACAATGGGCACAAAAGAGTTCATGCCCTAAAATTCCAATCGCTTGTAGCACCAAATGGCATAATCGCTAATTTGTATGGGCCAGTTGAAGGAAGGAGACATAACAGTGCCATTCTTGCTATGTCTGGACTGCTTCCCCGATTGGAGCAATACTCTTTTTCACCTGCTGGCCAGGCTCTTTGTATCTACGGAGATCCTGCCTACCCACACAGGATCCATCTTCAGCGTCCATATGAAAGAAGAGGCCCTTTATCTGAGGAAGAGCAATTTTTTAACCAGTCAATGAGCCAGGTCAGAGTTTCTGTTGAATGGGTCTTTGGGGACAATGTGAATTATTTCAAGTTCATAGACTTTAAAAAGAACTTAAAAATTGGACTCAGCTCTGTTCGAAAAATCTATTATGTCTGTGCTCTATTAAGAAATGCACTGACATGTCTTCATGGCATGTCATCAACTTTCTTCAATGTGCAACCACCAGACTTAACTGATTACTTTGTGTAGCGGAAGGACATTATACCTGACCTTCTTTACTGAAGAACTTTTTCTAAAAGTTTCAACAATAGCTAAGAACTACACTCCTATGAAAACTTTAAAAACATGTGATAAAATATGTATATCAAATGGTGTACCATTTGATAAATGTATTTTTATCAAATTGTTTATGATATAGTATATCATATACAAGTGTTCATCAAATGGTTTACTGAATAAATTTCTTCAACTTATGGAATTATTTAGCTTTGCAATGGTATAGTTACAGGATGCAATACTGTTAAAATTGCACAGATTTTACCTGCACATAAAATCTGCTTTAATGGCCTTATTGTATATGGATAGTACTAGGTAGCATGTACCTATCACAGCTTATACCAAAAGTACCACAAAATCAGCTAGTGAATCCTGCAGTTTGTCAAAGCTCACGAGCTAGATATTGTTTTCAGTGATGTGAATTAAGTGAAGTACAATCGTACAGCATTAATGCTGCTTTTATTAAATGAAAACACTTAATTATGCTGGCTCTTATACTAAGAAATATATCCCCACAAGTTATAGTTAACATGCAGCTAGAATTTGATTGATTCATCCATGATGTTCATAATACAGAAATGTGGGGAGCACAGAGAAAGTATTGTTCTTATAAAAGATTATAATAGAACTAGATGACAGCTAGTTAATAAGCAGAGATCTCCCTTGTATAGTTTCAAGAAAATATTTGGTATATTTCTGTTTTCTTTTATTGTCTTTGTAAACCTTTTATGGTTATACACATGTACTAGGTTTTTTTTAATTAATGGCCTAATGTACTTTTATATGAGATTTTTGTAAATATTACTGTTTTCAGTGGGGCACCTTGTAAATCAGCTCTGGCTGAAGGGCCACACTCTGTTAATGAAGTTCAAAATGATATGCAGAATTGGGAGTGAAAATGAAATAAATCAAAAGTTGTTTTATACAATCAGTTATTTTTATTTCTGTTTTCTTTTATTGTCTTTGTAAACCTTTTATGGTTATACAAATGTACTAGATTTTTTTAAAATTAATGGTCTAATGTACTTTTATATGAGATTTTTGTAAATATTACTGTTTTCAGTGGGGCACCTTGTAAATCAGCTCTGGCTGAAGGGCCACACTCAGCTAATGAAGTTCAAAATGAAATACAGAATTGGGAGTGAAACTGAAATAAATCAAAAGTTGTTTTATACAATCAGTTATTTTTGTTTCCTAGCAATGATATGATAGCTTGCATTTGCTGCTGTAGTTGTGTAGTTAATACTTGCTGCTGTCTTTGCTGCTCAGCTAGCATTGCTAACATCCTTTCATCTTTTCTTTCTCTTGCACTCTGTTCTCTTTCTCTTAACATTAATTCTCTTTCTCTAAGCTCTATTTCTTTCTTCCTCATTTCTAGCTCATCTCTTCTACAGTCCATCTCTTTCCCACTCTTCTTTTTTAAAAATTCCATCTGTAAACTCTGCACTCCACCTCTTCGTTTTTTCCTCGATCCTTCACCTATCTCTCTCTCCCTGGTCTCTGCCAATCTTTCCATTGACACTGTTCTGACACTCTCAGCAGTTTCTTTTTCAGCTTCTGTCTGCTTCTTCCTATTTTCCTCACTTCTTGCAATCTCAGCTTGTGCCCCCTCACTTCTCCCTATTATGCTCTCTATTGCCTGATCTAACTCAATAACCTCAGCAGCTATTCCACTTGCCCTCTCCTCTGAAGCCATTTTCCTTTTAAATGCCTTCTCCAGGATAGTATACCGATCCCTCACACCCCTCTGGTTCACAACAAACCGACAATCTGTACTATTGCTATTTAGATTGTTGGCTATTTTCTCCCATGCTTGCCCTCTATCTCTTGTATCTGCCTTTAATCGGTATGGCTCCACAACTAATATTTCCCTACATAGTAGGATATCATGGTCATACGTCCATGCCATCTTTGTCCTACATAGAAAGAGCAATTTGAGTGAGAGGAAAATTTACAGGACATTTTGACAACTGAAATACCTATAGACATCATTTTCATTCATATAAAACAAGTTACATAGGATTTGATCGTTGATAGCTATAACAAAACATGATGCTATCGACTTTGAATGCAATAATGTG
>WIPJ01067648.1:26619-39844 GCA_018155075.1 Cassiopea andromeda | reverse complement strand
ATATATATATATATATATATATATATATATATATATATATATATATATATATATATATATATATATATATCTACAGTAGAGTATCAGGTCTTGATTTTACGAACGTTTGACTTTGCTTGGAAGCACTAGCAGCAGAAACTGAAAATGAAGACATCTTTCGAAATGTAGGAGCAATGAATCGTAGTGTAATCAAGGCTAAAAAGCAAAGAAAATCGCGTCAAAGGAAATCAGTAATGCGACTAGGATAAATACGAACTTTTCCTTTTTAGCACTAAAATATATAGATTGGAAAATTAACCGAAACGATGAATAAATCAACATTACTTACCACCGTTGTAATCAGTACGTCAAATCTGGCAAAGCAACGTCGTAGAATTTAGGAGACTGTGCCTAAGCAAAGGAGATGACCCTGGCCGCGCTCGTTCGCAGACCTCCAAGGGTCGCCGTCGTCCCCAAAGTCCATGATCGTACACTCTCTAATAAGAGTCTTGATCACGGCCTTTAGTAGAAAAATTGCAGTCATTGTGATAGGCAAAAGAATCCCCAGCATTACCAGAGTAGCCATCGACTTGTAGTTTGTACCCTTCAGATTCACTTAGGATATCAAATTCGCTGTATTTTGCGTACCTTAGCGCAGATGGAGCTCTGACATGCTTTAGATCAACGCGAAGCATTGCTCCTTTCCATTGTGATGCAAGCTTGTGAATATTTTCTAATCAAAGCCAAAAGTTGCCATTCAAATCTCCAAATCGAATGTATAGTCAACCCATCCACGGGAGAAGTCAACTAATGCATCAATACCTCGTTGAAATACACTCCAAACTCCGCCATCAGTAACCATATCACATCTGACATTAATGATATCCATACCAGGAATGTAGATTGGTACTACGCTAATTGTTCTGTATCCTTTAGCGTACGCCTCTTGACAATCATGGAATGAGCCTGGAGAAATTGAAAAGCAGAAATTGAAATGTCAAAAACACAGAACTAAAACAAGCTTTTATCCTACTACAACAAATAAATCTAGAAAAAGCAATAAGATCAACTGCCTGGCACTATTCAAGATGTAATTGGTTCATTATTCAAAACTATAATGGCCGATGTTCAGCTTATGTAAAGCGTAGTAAGCAGGCAGAAGTCATTGATTTCTTGGAGATAAGTCATCTTTTTGAGACGGACATTTCAATGGTGTTTTTCCAATATTTCTTAGGTGCAACCGATCAATAAGTATCAAGAAAGAGAGTTTTGCCTAAAATAGTAGCACCTAGTATTGACGTGGAGACTGAATCCTTCTCCTTGGAGGTGTCACCACCCAGTACCCAGAAATACAGGGAGACTTTGGTTGGGGATGTTTATGTAACCAGAGGCTGATCCAGAGAGGCATGTGACTGTCGCAAAATTTCCGAAAGGGCGTTGCTTGGGGAAGCTCTGAATTCCTTCGCCCTTTTCCCTCTTGACACTTAAACAACAAATAGAGCAACAAAACACGAGTGTTAACAGACGAAACTTTCAGTTTTGGAACGTTTGCAGACAAGAATGAACAATTTTCTCATCATACCATCATCATCATTACACGATATGCATTTAGCAACACAACAATATTAGGAAAACCCATCTGAAGTGTGCTGAATAACCTAGATGTCGAGTACCTGATACATGAACGCAATGAGTTATCACTTAGTCTAGCAAGTTGTTACTCCGTAAATTAAAATAAATATCTTCCAAGGACTTTCCTACTTGCAGGGAGGGTGGAGAGCTTCTTTAGTTACACGTTAGCAACCATTCATGCGTAATTGATTACCGTGATAATACTACAGAATATTCATCTTCCTATGATTTACTATCTACTCGTCTATCATCCAGTCACACATTGATTGCATAGTTTTAGCTTTGGAGTATGTATTGACGTTCCATGCCTACTTTTAACATATTTTACTAAACATCTACCCTCCGATTCGCGACGGAAAGAGGATTCCTTGAACAGTATTTGGCTAGGCCTCCCTTGTTGATAATCCCATTGTCGCTATTATTCGCGCTAGAAATTCGAATAATTTTGGCTTTATTCAACGTAGAAGGCAATCATTATTTATGAATGGGGTGGGAGCTGAAGAGAAGTTGGTGGGGTAAGTGAAAAAGTCAGTAGTGCTAGGTGGTGGTAGCGAAGTAACTTTTAGACACACGGGTGGTGTAAAATAACACACTTTAGAATAAGTACAAAGTCACACATGTCAAATATAAAGTAAATGCTACCATATCATCATAAAGGCACTATGCCTGTAATACAAATAATTGGAACATATTAGGTATTTTTATAGCATCTATCATGCAGCCACAAAGCTGGATCTGCTTACCTGGTTAAAGTTTGAAAAGCAAATTAAAGACCTGTGTGGTTTACAATACTAGAGTTATTCTACTATCTGCTAAAAAAGATAGCGTTCCTACCACTAAAAAACTTGTTTAGTTTATAAATATTCGTGTAACCAAAGGCATGTATAATGGATGAAAGTTTATTTTTTGAGGTCATTTGTTAATTGTTTAATGAGAATGTGGCACCATAACAAAGCTACCACATGCAGCATTATTACTTGAGTACGCCCGAAGACGATTTCAAAATTATCATTGAGGGAAAGGAATGATGGACAGTGGATCAGGCAGGAGTGATAGTAGCTGGATGGAAAGACTCGTTTCTTAAACAATTTATACTATTTTCTATAAGAATATCTAGTTTTCTGTTGAGCATCAGCATTTTTAAACTTTCAGAATTTCTGTCTAAGATCATTCTTAAATTAGTCTTAAGTGTCAAAGGTAAAACTGAACTCAAAACTGATGGACATTTCTCTGTTGATTCCCCACTTCATACTTCTTCCTCGCAAATGAAAGAATGTTTCAAAGTAACTCCTCGACATATATATGGCTCTTATTCTTCCAATCATCAATTTATTCTAACTCCCTAGTTACCAGTTTTCAAGGAAATCACCTTTTTTTGCTTAGAAATCACCCCACGAAATGCAAAGGCATGTTCTTATTAAGCCAGTATTGACCAACGACACAAGACACAGACTAAACATATCTTGACTTTTATGTCAGCTGGAAAGGGAAGATAAGGAAATAATCGTGTGCTGAGATATCAACTGTGACTTTAAGAATCTCAAACATTAACTGCTACTCTGTTAAAACAACTCTACAATGAGTATCAACTTGAGCAACTGATAAAGGATTATGCAAGGGTTTCTGTAAGAGCTACTAAAGAGAATGAACAGCATACCAGTAAGACGCTTATTGACCATTTCTCAACAGATAAACCAAAATACATTCTTAGTTCAGGGGTTATAAAATCGAGCATGGTAGACCATTATATGATTTATGCCATACGGTAAGTGAATGCAAGGAGGATTAGGTCTAAAAATAAAGAAATATTGAAACAAGATGTGTATGAAATTACGATAAAGAAATATTCTTATACGATCTAAAAGAAGTAAATTGGAAGCAAGTGCTATCCCCGTCTTCTGAATCACAAAATCTAATGGTTGATAAATTCCATAAGATTTTTGATGGGTTATTAAATGCACATGCACCAATTCGAAGAAGAATGTTTGGAAACTAACTTGCGCTGTGGATTACACTACAAATAAAATACTTATGGAAGAGAGAGATATGGACAAGAAAAAATTCACAAACAACTCCAAACTTTTCAAATCCTGAGTCTCTGTCAAAAGAAGATGACAAACACTATTTGATCATCCTTAAGATGATAGAGATCATCTTCCGGCGTATTTAAGATTATTTTCCGTAATGCTGTTAAAAAAGATATTTTGTTTGTTTTGTTTGAAAAATTAATGAAATTTTTTACAACTGTTGTAAAAGATTATAGTTTAGATTTACATATATGGATCATCGGTCAAATATCTATTTTAAGGATGATTTCACTCTTATTTATGAGGCGAAATACCATGGGATGGCATAATTGACCATGAGATTTAGAAAGTACTTTCAGAAGCTGCAAGGCCCAAACACGACCATTTGGTAGAGCAGCAACTTATTCTATGTACTTTCTGTTTTTTTCTGTTACTGTAGCTACATGTTCTTTGTTTTCTTTTTCCTTTTAAATCTTGCTGAAAGAATGTCTGCGTTAAAATATTAATTGAAAATTGAAACAAATTGAAAACAGCATGTTTTGCGGGTGTGTCGAAAGCTAAGAGTACGCATGTTTGGCCTGGCAGGTTCTTAATTGCGGCACTGCAGTATAGATAAAAGGCTTCAATGTCGTTTGTGGCTGAATGTGAAATGTTGTTTATTGCATTTGATGTGCCTCTTCCCTAATGGATGAGTTGCGCAGCTGGTGATTGATCCATTAATTTAATTATTTATTTCTATTCTTATGTTTTGTGTAGTGGTAACAGGGTTACTATACAGTTTCGTCCTCCGTGTGGTATCGATTTCTATTTGCATATTTGTAAATATTTATTCGTCTCGCTGTGGTCGTAGGATGTTCTATACGTTTTACTTGATTCTGCTTGACGTCAAAGCATGGGTGGTACTTTATTCAATGCTGTGGCGTCACGGCGAACAACATGTTTATTGAGAAGTTTTACACAATGTAGGAGCTCCGGCACCGCATAAGTTAACGAAGTTGTCGAATGAAGCAATGTATTCCAGTTTCTATCTTTTCCTGTCCCATCTTACCTTGTAATGTAGATAGGACATGCAAGCACTAAAATTTTCTCAATATTGATGTTAGGACATATTAGTGCCTTAATACTAAATTCAAATGTGTGTACTTTGTGAAGATTTTTATGCAGGCGCTCCGATGTTTGCTCGATATCGAAAAATGTGCTTTCACTGGGTCTTTGATGTTTGGGAATGTGATATTCCAGAAGTCTATTAAAGAACTGGATACCTTGTATTAAATAATGTCGGTTGTGAGCATACATGGTTCGCATATTATATATGTAACAGAATGCAGTTTTGCAGAGTGAATAGTGTGTCCTCGGGGCTTGATGATATACATTTTGGAGTTCTAAAGGGCGTTTGATTTACAGTAGTGATCTTACATCTACTTTGCAAAACATCCCAGTCACCATGTATGCTGACGATACCACCATATCACATTCTGCCGAAAACATCGTTGATCTCAGTGAAAACTTTAATAGGAAATTGTGTAATCTCTCGCAATGGCTTCAAAGCTTTCTATAAACTTGGTCGAGCTCAAGCAATGGTGGTAGGATCTCAGCCAAACCTTAAAAAGATCTCTAATGTGAAGTTTATCACTATCAAATTCCGTATAGCTTCAAGTCAAGACAAAAGATGCAGACATCAAAAGCAATGGCTTCAGAACAACTTGTGGAGTAGCCAAAGATAACTAGTTTCAAAAGTCCTGAAATTTTGATAGTGAATCCCAAAAGCAGCAACTTCATTGAATAGAGAAAATCCCAAAGATTTGAATGAGACACTCTTTTTTGGTATGATTGTTGATAAAGTTCCGTACTTTTGATGTTTTCTAATCTCTGCTGCTTCCTTAAGGAACTAACATGAAATGTGTGCATGGTATAATATAGGCCTAGAAAGTCTCAAGTCCAAGCTCGACTTCTCGTTCAATACAAAAAGCAGCACGCTTATTTGACTCTTCAGGTTTTGACATTCATTTTGATACCAATTCTGTAAACGTAGCTGCGTAAAATCGAATGTACTTTTACGCTTGGAAAATAGAAGTATTGGATTATGATGACATTGGATTGCGACAGCAGCTTCCGACACACATTTGTTTGAGTTCAGCTTCATAAAGAATCTTGTCTGTTTTTAAAACCTTTGGAATATGTCCCTCCACTTCCTCATTCTGTGTTTTTCGGGAAGATTGCTCATCCACGAGTCTAATTACAGGCTGTCTGAATCGCTCTGATCTTCGAGTCGACATGTTACTCTTCCATCAACAAATCTGTCAGTCATACTACACACGCGCAATGACTTCTGATTCAGACTAAGAACTGTCTTGCGTGAAAGTGAAACAGAGGAAAGAGTTTCATATGGATAAAAAGGTAGAGCCACCTACCTCTGTTATTGATGACTCACAAATTGAGATAGTTGAAAAGGGTAAATATGTGTTAATTCAACTTGATCAACATCTTAATTGGTATGAGTTAATTAGACTTGTGTGTTCAAAGCATCTCGTGCTTTAGGGTTTTTAGAGTAGTCTAAGAAACTGCTGCCCCAGGAAGCTCTTAGCTATGCCTATAGAGGTATCGTTGAAGCATATTTTCTTTACTGTAGTTCCGTATGGATGAGTTTTGGGGAAACCAGGCTTCTTACACTGCAGAAGTTGTAAAGTCGTGCTGCCAGAATAGTGACAATTGGTACCCTTGATGCACCTATTGATGCACTAATTGAAAAGCTAAACTTGCCAACTATCTATGAAATTATTAAACGACAAAAAGCGACCATGGTTTACAAGTCTTTAAGTGGTCTTGTGCCAATATATCCCTATAGTATCTTTTCAAGAAGCTTTACTCGAGACACTGTCTATGTGAGAAATTCTGAGACTGACTTGCGAGTGCTTCTGTTGAAAACTGCTAATTGGCAGAAATCATTTCCATATCGTGGGGCTAATGTTTGGAACAACCTTGAATCGAAAGTTATAAATGCACCTTCGGTATCTGCATTTAAACATCGACTTTGATATCTTTTTGTTCCCATGATCTTTTTCTTTTATTTTAGTTTTGCAATTAAGGTATTTACTTTTATTATTTACTTATATTGTATTTTAAATTGCAAAGTTTGTCCCGGACCCTTGAAAGACAGTTTCGTTTTTCATTTCATTTCATTTTAGTTGTTTAAAGAGGGTGACGCCCTTCAGCAATCGCTGATTTGCAAGGGACCCTCTCTTTATGATGAAATATAATACAAACTGCTAAAATATATAATTACAAGCCTAATTACACTATAATATAAAATTAAGTAATGTCATATGAAAGAGGGAGTAGAAAAAGAAGAGTTATAATAATAAATCATATAAACAGTAAAGTGTTTTAGAGGAATGGATGGAGGAAAAATGCAAATTAATTTGCTAAAATTTTAAGTTGCTGAGAGTATGTGCTCTTTAGCTTCTGCTTGTAGGCTGTTCCATAGTTTTACCCCACGATGCGAAAAAAATTTTTGTTCATTCACGGAAGATTATTTTGGCATCTCAAGGTCAGAAAACGTATTATGCAGGGGACGAGTTCTATGTATCTTTGCCAGCAGAGTTGCTAACGAAAAGTTGGCATAAGTGCTCTGGAGCCAACCCAAAAAGAGACTTGTAGAAAATTGTCCCTGCATCTTCAGCAATCAGTTCTTCGATGGCTTTCCAATCAAGTCTTTCTATAAGTGGTCTGCTTAAAGCATCAAATTTGCTGTTGGTGACAAATCCAGCTGCCCTGCTTTGAAATTTTGAAGGCGGTTTTTCTCAGTAACACCAAAGTTTCCTCAAACAGAGCAGCAGTACCGAAAGTAGGGTTCCACGATTCTCGAAAAGAGGGTTTTTAGATAGGCTGTAGGGAGATGGTATTTAGCTTGATTTAGCATTCCCATTCCTCTAGACACCACGGAGGTAACAGATTTGTAATGATCTTTCCAACTTAAACTGTAATCAACATGTACACCAAGGTATTTGATTACATCGACGGATTTCAGATCTCTGTCACGGATTATCAAATTTAGCTTGTCCTCATTGGTGTTGAGAATTTTCCGCCTTAATTTGGTACAAATTAGCATAGACTTCGTCTTTGCCACATTCAATCAAAGCTTATTTCCCTTTAACCAACTATCTAAAAACTCTAGATCTTCATTAATTGCAGATTCTAGCTTGGCAATATCATTAGACATATGACATAAGCTAGTGTCATCAGAGCTTATGGATACTTTACTCTGAATAGTTTTGGGCAGATCGTTAATGTAGATCAAAATTAAGAGAGGTCCAAGGCATAACCCTTGTGGAACACCAACTTCAATTTCTCCCACAGTAGAGTCATAGCCACATACACTACAGTATTGTGTTCTGTTAGAGAGGTACCATTTGAACCAGGAGAGTTCTCTCTATTAAATCCCATACAGCTTTAGTTTATTACAGGGAACGTGATGATCAAACGAATCAAAGGCCATTTGTAGATCTACAAATACATACCGAGTATCCGACCAGAATCCAGCCCCGCGTATCAATCATCAGTGTTTTTAAGTAGAAAGGTTACAGTGGAATGTAAACTTCTAAAACAATAGACTGAATAAGACTAAGTAAAACATTGTGGTCAAGATATTGGTAGAATTGATTAGATGCAAGTTTCTCAAACAATGTAGATATAACTGGTAGGACTGATATAGGGCGATAATTCGATTTATCAGATTTGTCGCCTTCTTTAAAGATTGGGGTCACCCTTGCAGTTCTTCAGTCATCAGGGAATTTACTCTTTTTGAGTGATGTGTTAAAGTACTAGCTGATGGAGTTACCGTACGCAAAGTATGACATAAAAATGAACAGAGTGAAATGAAATAGCAATTGACCAGTTTGGACAGCGGAGTGGGCAGGGCAATAAGAATGGGATAGGGGGCAAAAATGAGAAAGTTTTGACTACACCTTCTACTTCTATAATAATATGGCCTTGCCCTATTGTAACTTGAAGTAGCGGCCTAATGAATAATCCATGGCTCAAAACACAAACGGCACACTAACGTTAATAGCCTGTAGGGGGCCTTTAGATGGTTAGGGTCCAATTTAGCTTGAGCACACACCTGACAGTGTCGGCCAAGTCATGCAATTCATTGTTCAAGTGTGGCCAAAAATGTAGCTCTTTACAATCTGGAAGGTGCGCTTTATCCCTAAGTGACCTGCAAATGGACAGCAGTAGAGCCATTGCATAACTTGTTACACCAGGTATTCTGGAATTACAGAGGCTTATTGAGGCAGAGATTGGTGAAATAGGGATGGGTGCTGCACCAGGTATTTTGAAATTACAGAAGCTTATTGAAGCAGAGATTGGTGAAATGGGGATGGGTGAATGCTGAGGAGCAGAGGTACCAAAGGAATAGCTCGGTTGCCCTTATAGCCAAAAAAGTGCATCAGCATTTTCATTGACAATGTGTGGCCGGTGTTTGATGACAAAGTAAAATTCTTGAAGAGCCATGACCCACCTGGCGAGCCGTCTCTACCGACTGAAGCCACTTTAATGCACTATAGTCAGTGAAAAGTGTCAATTCCCTCCACAATGGGTACACATGATAATGGCACTTGGTTTTGCGGTATGTTCGAAAAGTCTACTTTCATAAAAGCCAACAAAGATGTTTATAATTTTTTTTTCAAACTTTCATTTCAACAATATATCAACTAATTACAATTATACATCTCACTATATAAGGCAATGGACAATTGGCTGTCACAGTGGTACAAAAATAGAAAAAAAAATTCAAGCGTATTAGAATAGAAAAATCTAGTTAATTACTGAGAAAGTCCATATTCATGTGCCGTGTAATTTTGGACTTGTCCATGGCTTATTGCAACAACAGAATATGTAATATGTGCATCTTATGGTGATGTTCATTTTCGTCGACAGGATAGCTTTTTGCGTTTTGCTGTCAAAATCAACTGCCTTAAGTAGTTCACTGAAAGAGTCTGAGGAGGATCCTACAGTGCCAAGAGCACCTAAGGACAAGTTAATGAAATTTATTTGACGATATGTTGAACGTAATGAATGATGAAGAGGATTGATAATGATAATAATAAGACGAATATTTATGCAGGATATACACTTCAACAAGTAAAAACTGCTGTTATCAATGTGTGCCCTTTGCCCTATGCCTTAATGTCACTACCTAGATATTTACAGTTAAAGATGAATCTCAAAAAGTAAGAATACAGAATTGTAAAAGAGGAAAAAGTAATGGTTTACATTCAAATTTTCAGGCATAATTTTAAGATTGATGTCACATAAAATGTTCTTTAAGTTGTTTCTCAAATTCCTTACAATTCTCGATTTTACGAAGTTCCAGCGGTAGTTAATTATACACCTTTGCACCCATAAACATACATGATTTTCTTACGCACTCAGTTTTGATCCTGGTAGTTTTAATGTGTAGTTATTTTTTCGAGTTTGCCTTGCATTCGGGTTTTGCTAATGCCTGCCCCACAGGGCTGCCCATTGCCACACCGTCTAACTGTTTATACATCCGGTTGTTGAAACTAAAATTCAACTCCTCGTGTAGTAATTATCATTGATTCCCTGAATGTGTCTTCAGGGAATGGCGGGCAGTCAAGGTCATCTCGATACAAAACATCAGCACAAAATCTCTATGATCTCATCTAATGGGAGGACGTGTGTGAACAGACAGCTGATGTCAAAAGAACATAGAAATGTATTGGCAGGTTCAAAATTGCAATTTTGGATTAAGTTAGTAAATGTAAAGGAATCGTTTATGCAATGTGAGGAGTATAATGTTAGGACCGGTACCAAAATTTCTTCTAACAATTTAGCAAAGTCGTGTTGGGAAGAGCAAATCATTGATAAAATCATTCTAAATTGGATGTTTTCTTTATGTGTTTTGGGCAAGCCATACATTTGCGGTCGTTGTAAGCCTGTGGGCCGAACCCTATCATAAACATTACGAGCTAGGATGTTTTGGCTTACTAAGTCTAAGAGACGTTTTTGCAACTTTAGCTCGTTATTGGCCATTTTGTTGTGCAATTCTACGCCGTTCATGTTCAAAAACTTGGTTTTTTCATCAATAATAATGCCCATCTCTCTGATGTGATCACTTTTCCTAAAAATGATGACCCCAGATCCTTTATCAGGTTTATGATAACGATCTGTTCATTGCAACATTAGGATTTATTAGCCTGAAAGTGTTCTTTATGCATATTGAAATCTGCTAGGTCGACTGGGGTTCCACAGTAAGCGTGCGCTAAATCGCCTAGCTTGGCTTTTAGAGAACTTAGTTGGTTGGATAAAATTCGCCTTTATCTGGCAAGTTGAGCATGTACAATGTCAAATTCAGCAAAGACCTCTTCTATGTTTACAATTTTAGGTGTAAGACAAAAACAAGGCCGTTACTTAAAACAACAATTTCGGTATCAGAGAGAGAATTATCCAAAAAGTTTAGAATATGTCTTTCATCGTCACTCAAGATGACGCCGCAAAGTTTCTTACGCAAAAGTTGAATATTCCTGTCGTACTTTTCTTTAATAACAATTTAACTTCGCTGATTAATTTCCGTAAGGTAGCAGCAAAATCGAATTAAGTCAAAAAATGAAAATAAGTTGCGAATTTTGGCTCATTGACACTTGTATGCACGTTTTGTGCATCTAATTTGCGTATTAATCTTATCAATTTCATCGTTGATAAAGGCACATTCAATAGAAGGGCTGTGCCTTGTACGACATCTAGAAACACGAGCGGAAATAAATGTTGGTGAAACACGATTAGCTAAACAAAGTCTATAAACGAAATAGAGAACTTAGCCGGTCTGATCTTACCTCGTAGCTTTACTATGTCGTTCAGATCTCCGATCTACTTGTTCGAGTACCTCCGCCGAAAGTACGTAAATAGTCTGTTGGTACTACAGAACTTTACTATATCCAGAACTTTACAACATCTTTCAACTTCCAGAGGAAGATAGTGGGATCCTCGTCAGGCTTGAGTCGGCTAATCTCAAATTCGGCAAAATTCCTCGCACGATCCACAGCATTGCAGAAAGACGCTTCCAAACTTTCCTTTAAATGTTGATATGAATCTTTCGCTTCGTTGGGGATTGCGTGGAAATATGAAGCTGCAAACCCACGCAAGAATACTGGCAAAGCACGTCAGATCTTCTCCTTGTTCAAGCTATTGGCAGTCGCATAACACTCAAATTGATGAAACCATGTGACGATATCTCCCAAATCGAATTTCTCGGGCTGAATTGATGATGCTGCCATTTTGCGTAAAAATCTTCGTCACCTCTGTCACCAATACTAAAGCTATTGTTGGTCTCTCGAAGATAGATACATAAATGGCAACGTGTTTATCATAGCTTCGGCTAAGTCATACATAAACTTGACTACTACATACTGAATTAATACACCAAAGGAGCATTGTGACGTCAATCACAACATCTTTCTCCCTGCCCCTTTCTCGAGCTGCTGCAGCACATGTTTTTGAGGCTTATGGAAGCTTTCGCAAAGCGCATCTCCCCCTTTAAATGCTAAGCTGTTTATTATATTTCTTGCTATTTCTACCTTGCTCAAGATTTGCAAACTCATTTTATCATTATGTCTGATATTTAAAATTTAATGTTGTAACCTTTCACAAATTTTGGAAGTCATGGGAATTGTCAGCGCATAAGCAGGAGCATTTTTATACAGTTGTGAAGGGAGTGGTCATAGAAAGTCTGTTTTGAGTCATCTTGTTAAAATTTAGCACGAAACCAACTATTGATCAACAACCCACCGAAAAAGATTGAATGTTGTGCTGTCAAACTTCATGGAAAAGCATGTGATGTTACCAGTATTCTTCTTTCTTCTAAAAATTATCCTCACCGAAAGTTTGTTCTTCCTTTTTCCTCTTCTCCATTGTCTTTGCTTTTCTCTTCAATATTGATAAGCATCCAAAACCTACTGACATTTTACATGTAAGTACCAATTCAAAACAAAGCCCGCAAATCTCTTGGTGACAATGAAAGAGAGCACCCTCAATGGTTCATAAACATTACATGACATAATATAAACAATGGAGTGCCGCCGGTCGCCTCATGTAGTGTTTCCAATGTACGTTCGAGTTAGAGATGAGTCAACTTCTTCCTGGTACCGCCGGTAGCCACAGGTACCAAGCTTACAATGCACCCTTTCTACTGGTAACCATCGCAGGCAGTGTGATAGAACTCGTGACTGAGCACGTGAAAAATCATAACGCAACATTGACAAAGATTGAACTTTGGACGATCTTGCTATTGTTTTGTTGATTTTGTAAAAATGGAGTTGTTGAGAATATAAAAAGTTGAGTTTCTCAAATAATTTGGAGTGAATTTGCTTGAGTTTAACTGAACAGTATATGGAACCAGGAATACGTTATAACATTTATGGTGCCGTGCCCGTGGAAATTGAGAACTGAGTTGATTTCACAGATTTTGTGTGAGTAAAAGTCCTGATTTCATTGCTATTTCTGTTGGCTTTATCGGTTTGTTTTGGCCTAACGTTGCCCGTGAAGTCGGTAAATGAATTAAAATGGATGGA
>WIPJ01067648.1:0-26345 GCA_018155075.1 Cassiopea andromeda | reverse complement strand
TGGAAGATTGGTCGTATTGAGAAGCTGTTGAAAGGGAAAGATGCGATAGTACGTGCCGTGGAGCTTGTGGCTTTAGATAAAGCTGGAAATTTGATTCGATTAAAAAGACCGTTGAGAAAACTTTATCCACTTGAAGTATCGACTGCAAGTTGTGATGGTACCGCAGTTGAGTCGCATACAGGAAAACATGATGAACCTATGATAACTATGATAAGAGATGAAGATGTTGATATGATTACAAAAGACAAGTGACTTGATTTTAATTGAACCATGAATCAAAAAGGGGGAGGATGATAGAACTCGTGACTGAGCACGTGAAAAATCATAACGCAACATTGACAAAGATTGAACTTTGGACGATCTTGCTATTGTTTTGTTGATTTTGTAAAAATGGAGTTGTTGAGAATATAAAAAGTTGAGTTTCTCAAATAATTTGGAGTGAATTTGCTTGAGTTTAACTGAACAGTATATGGAACCAGGAATACGTTATAACACAGTGTGCTTCCAATGTGCCTTAACTACCACAGGCACATTTGCGGTGGTAGTCGCCGGTAGTCGCACACTGGGCCCAGCACACGATTATGTGGCAATTTAAGCATAACTTTGTTAGTTTTTCTAGCATGAGGAAGTATGACTCCTCATTTTAATTGTATTTTTTAACCCAATTGATTGAAAAAACACAATTGCTTTTGCTACCTACTTGAAGAGATGTTTTGATCACAGTACCCTACTGAACACTAACTGGGCCAATTGAAGCAAAGGTTAAAGGAGATAAACGATGCTGAAAAGATTTGGATTTAATGATAAATGTTGTACCTGATGTCGAAAAGGTAGCATCGCTTCTTAATCTGATATATAATGAGCCAAGCAAACCATATCGTGCGGAAATTTCCTTATCAGAACAACTAGAAGAAAATTTTATTACAAAAATTCTGCTTCAAAAAACATTTGGCAGAATTGCACGAAGCTCACTAACCTTAGGCTTCACGTACCAGAATAAAATCGTTCAAAACCTACGATGTTGCCGTCAAAGCAAGCAAGGGAAAAATTTATGAAGTACAAGGACTTGGACGTTAAATCCTACGCCATTTTCGAGTGCATCGATCGACTTTTAACTAATTAGGAGATCAAAATAAAGCCATTCCTTTGCTGAGTTCAGGCCAAGAGGGTCCACAAATAGGGTGGAAAAAATCTTATTTTTCTAACACTAGAGTCTCAATTAGAATGAACTCTTCCAATTTACAAGAGCTTGTATTTTATTCGGCTAAGAACTGGACTGCATTGAGGGAAAACCCGCTGTTTTAACACTCTGATTACTGGCCAAAAAAAAGTCTACATCCCTGCAATTTTTGCTGTATTGCCTTGAAATCGGATTCTCTTCAATTGCATGAGGTAAAGATTCTCATAGGGATTCAGAATATATGTTGTTTACATATATCCAGATTCCATCTACTGGGTGGAAATTGACGATAACAACATATCTCATTGAATTCATATCTCCACAATATTACCATTTTTGAATCCTCCCCCTTCTCCTAGAGCTGAAACAGTAAATGGCTACTTGATCTGAAAACCAGGTTTTACATAAGTTGTGTGGTCAATACAACCTAATTCTACTACTTTAAGAAGGTTTGTGCTTCATTCGGATAAGAATTGGTCTGTATTGAAGGCTGACTCATAGGTTGAAACTTTGATTTCTCCCATAACATAATTCTATGTCCCTACAATTTTTCTTACATTGTCCTAAAACCGGATTTGGGTCAATTACATGAAGTATAGATTCTTGTAGCATATTCATTAGGGACTCAGGGATTTTCGTAGATTTTTGCATTCTGGGCATACTGTGCCGCCGCTCAGCATTGCTTCTGGCTCCCCTTTCCGCATGTGGATGTAACTGTCGTAGCTCCAATTAAAATACTGTCAAGTACACATTATAGAACTAGCTGACTTTGCTGCTGGTCTTTCAGATCCTCCTTGGGCTAGGTATTAAAATAATGAATAGTAGGGGGTTTTTGAAAAGATGCTGTGCTCACAATAGGAAGAGGAAGAGTGAGCAAAACAATGAAGAAAAGACATTGAACGAGAAGCTGCGACTGTCTAATAACTAGGGTCAAAAGAATCATGCACAGATAAATATAACTAGTCTTTGGAAACAGCATTAAAATTACAGCATTTAGATGATATTCAATGCCTGGAGTTTGGATACTTGACAGTTGAAACTTGTGGAAATGCAATGAAGGAATTTGAAGATAAAGCCATGGGTATTCTTGAGCAGAATTCTGAGGTAGCGTATTCTTGAATGATATTGCTTTATTACTTCAACCAATTAGTATTGATTGGGAACCAACATGCAACAGGGTAAAAAATGTTAGGAGCTTGTAAAACTGAAGAAAATGTCCCAAAATACATTCAATTTCGATTATGCTCAATGTATAACAATTTATATAAAAACTCAAGGCATCACTGATTTGCTTTCTTTCTGTACTGCATTAAATGCATTACTAATAACAAAAACAATAATAAATCAAGTTATTATGCAGGACTATCTATGAGGGCAATAATGCTCTGTTATCAATAGGGTCCTGTTCTTAAAATTAAATCAAAAGTAATATCTTACAAGGCAAAAGTAAATAAGAAGATTAAAACACTAAAGCAATAAAAAACGCTAAAACAACAAAGTCAAGAAATGCTAAACAATAAAGTCAAATATGTAGATAAAATTGTAGATATGATTCAGTATCTTATAGCACTGCAATGTGGTCCAAAGAGACTCAAAATAATTGGGATTGAAATTTAGACCTTGGGCTGGTTATTTTTAACTACATGAATGATATTTAGCCTAAAAATTAAGATCTATAGGAAACAAGGAGTAAGAATAAAATGATCAAGTAAAACGGGAATTAACTCAATGTCTTCAAATTGATAAGAAGAGGACTAAAATTGTCCATGTCGTGAAAGAAATATGTAAAGAAGTGAATGGGATATCTTGAGAATGACGTATATAAATACTCTGTATAAATAGGTCATTGATATGACGGTGTCATTGCCGACAAATGAATTCATAGATGGTGCTGTCTCCATTGGCATGCCGCGTTCAAGAGAAAGTGATAGTGTGAATGAAAACGACAGCGGGTCACATTCAGAAGGTGAAAAAAGAAGACATTTTTTCATCACTGGATGCTACATTCTCGTTAGATCCTGCTTCAGTTGTTAGGAAGCACCGTTTTGTTGAAGAAAAGTCCTTTCTTCTAAATATGCAGCCGTGCCAACCTCCAGAGTCTGTTCTTTCAGGAAGAAACAACACCATTTGTGAAAGAGACAAGAAACTGTTCACAAGCCATTTTCTCTACCATGACAAGCATAAAAGTAGGCGAAAAATGATAGCTTATTCAATGAAAAAAAAGAATTGTTTTGCATCCCTTGCTTGTTATTTTCTGATTCTGCATTACGAGGAGAGCACAGGAGGACAAGCCATGTTAATGCCTTTACTGTCAATAGTTTCTCAATTGGAAAAAGCAATACCAATCTGTTGAAGAGCATGAGGAGGTGCTAACTCATAAAAGGGCTAAAGTTGTTGAGGCACTATTTTTGTAAGACAACGTGCTGAACAAGATCATTAACTGAGAGCAAATAATGCAATTGGACCAAGGAAAGAAGGAAGTTGTATAGAATAAAAGCATTCTTAGAAGAGTTATTGACAGGGTACTGTTTCTTGGAGAGCAGGGCCCAGCTTTTATGGGGCATCGCCAACTATTGAATGGTGATTTTAATAATATCGGAAACTTCATTGAACTATTTAAATATCTATCAGAGTACAATGAAGTTCTCTTAACAATTTTTTTCCAAACATTTAGATTGCGAAATGCGAAGCAATTAAAGAAAAAGACTTGAAATGCAGGAAAAGGTAAAAAAATTACATGTCTTAGTAAAAGTAGCCAGAGTAACCTAATTGCCATTATTGCTAAGGAGATGTCATCGAAATTGCAGAGAATGATAAGAGATTGATGAGCTTGGGCAATAATCGCAGACACAATTCCTGACATCAGCAAACATGAACAGTTACGTCTTGGTGCAAGAATTAATTGTCAGCAAAGGTGGGAAGGTTTCAGAGCATCTTCTATTTTGCGCAAGAGTTTCATCCACAACAGCTCAAACAAAAAATACTGAAATCATTAAGACTAGTAGCTCAGATATATGACGAGGATTCCAACATAAGTGGTCAGTATAATGGACTGCAAAAATTATCCAGAAAAATATTGGTGAGCACGTCCATTTTCACACATTGCTACGCACATACTTTGGATCTAGTTCTCCCTAATGCTGCGACTGCTTCAGTATAGGTGTCCAAACTCTTAAATAATTTAGAAAAGCTATATAGTCTTCTTAAAAGGTCTTAAAAGATTCAAGGTCTATTTGAATCCTCCTAGATAGATATGAAGTGCGCAGTTCCATCAGTTAAACAGATCAACACTGTACGTTAGGACACCTTGGAAATTAGCCTTCACAATTTTATAGAGAGGTATGCTTCAATCGTATCCGTGCTCGAAAAGAATCTAAAGATACAACTTTTGAGCGTGACCAAAGGAATGTGGATTCGGGTTTATTCCATTCTTTGCAAACAAAGCTTGTTTATTCAGGGAAAGGTTTTAAATTATAGGGCCCTTAAGCAATAGTTTACAGAGTGAAAACATTGACTTTTGAAAAGCACTTGACTTCATTCACTTATCAATAACACAGTTAGAAGCACTAAGAGAAGATGCGCTAAGAGTAGTCAGAATATTACTACAGCACGAGAAAGCGATAGCATTCTTTCGAAATACTAAAAGCTCTTTTAATCCGATACTCGTCAGAGTATAAAAAGTGTGTTAGTGGTCGAAAGGTTAACCAAAATATATAGCCAGATGCGCTACACGTGATAGGATGCGTCTAATAGGCCCTAAGAGTGGCCAATTGGAACCTATTCGCCATTGTTTACTTGAAGAGTTCTGATTAAGAAATGAGCTCTTTTGGTCTGCATAACAGCCAGTCATGTGTAGGCAGAAAGAGTTCGTTTCTTAATGTTATCTATGAATACATGGAAATTAGCATCAACAAACCAACGAGGGGCAGTCACAGAAAAGAACACAAATGATAGGAAATCATCATTCCTATAGCATCATACTTATGTGATCCATAATGTATAGAAGATTATAATTCATACAAGGCTACGAAGTGGTAAAAGTATTTCAATATGATAGGAAGTGTAAAATCTAGTCGAGTAATATATGCAGGCAATCCAATTTTATTAATTTGTGACTTAAATTACTCCATGTTGCCCATGTAGATATGCTTACTATGTGAACACCAATTTATAAGTTCTATCTCCATTAAGGGGCCATTCACAAAAGACATCCGTCAAAAACATGAGCATAAATTCCCTCTCTTCCCTTTGTCCAGCATTTTCCGCATAAAGGTAACTTCCCTGGACGTCCATTCATTTCATACAAAAAAACTACTTATACGGATAGCATCCACTCTCCAGATCGAAATATTAGGGGGGGGGGGTTGAAAGAATTATGAAGGTAAATTGCCGTGAATACACAGAGGGGCAGGTAAAATTCCCTAGTAATGCATATTTCCAACATGCAAAAGTGTTTCCATTATCCTCTCTCTTTGTCATAATCATTGGTGCGACTTTCAGCTACGTTTTCAGTGCTTCTGGAGGCAATTTCTCTCTTTTCAAGCACTCACCTATTGGTCACGGCTGGACAGTCCCAATCTTGGTTCAATATTAATAAGCGGGTAGTAGTTGTAATTAGAACATCTTGGTGCATAGCTTTGTAAAAATAATAAGTCTGGGAAACATCGATTCTGGATTGGTGAGTACTTTTAAACAAAATTCACATGTACAGTAATATCGGTGGGTGTAAAAACTTTCAGCGTCACTAGCTTTCTGACAAAAAGTTTTTGAAATATTTATTTGCACCATATTTAATGTTTTCTGACAATTTTTTAATAAAGAGCATTCCAAAAATATCACCATAGTCAAGATATCTTTCAAAAAGAGCTATCTAGATTCGCTCAGTTTTCCTTGTAGCAGGATGCTCTCAAAAATTGTTAAGGAGCTTGCTTTTGGCCGCTTTTGAGGTCTTCTCTATGGATTTAAATATTTCTTTCTAGATACGGCCTTTGTCGATGCTAATACCCTTTTGATCCACTCAGTAGTATTTAGAAAAAGATCTGGTTAAAAGTTTGCTACAATATTCAATTAGCTTCTAGGGCCAATAGGCAACTTTGAAATATTGAAATTTATGCATTCCAAGCGGTTCTCACAATCATTGAAGTACAATATGAAAAGCAGAGGCCCAAAGAACGAGTCTGATGGAGTACAACACTTTGTATTGCTTTTACTGGAAGTGGTTCCATGAAAGTTTCAAAAATGCTTCTTATCCGATCATTGAATTTGATGAAGCAGAAGAAGATTTAGAATCTCTTGCTTTGTAACTGCTATTTTTCAGGTAGCAGGCAATGCTCTTTTCAGATCATCTATTAGAGTCTGGAAAAGCTGATATCTCCTTTAGTAAAATTTCAGAAAAGATCTCTCCTTTTTTGTAAAATACGACATTGGTCTTGGTATCTCTTGATGGACATGACCACTGTGTGACCATCCTAAGTAGCTAGAATGTCATACAAGTTTCGTAAGAGTTGATCAATGATAAGAAAGATCTTTGACTTTAATTGAACACTGCTCAGAAGCTCTCCCACAAATTTGTTTGAAATAACCAATAATTTAACGTCTCGAATGAACTTGACCAGAAATGTCTTGCCTTTTAACTTTGCAATTCTGAACGTCCGGACTTCCTTAAACATGTCTCCTCCTTTTTCTAAATTTGTCTCTATTTCACCAGAACCTCTCCCATTGGGCTTGGATGTCCATTGTGAATGGAACCTAATTAAACAAGTAACGAATGAAAAAATTGAAAACGCTCCAAAGTTTAACGGAGATATCTAAGTTTCATCTCTGAGAATGTGATGCCACCGTTGGAGCTAGCAATGTGGTACCAGCTCATGTATTTAGCATCACCCTGGCCCTGTCCCGGATACAGCCCATTCAAATTAGAATTAGAACACGACCGATACCACCATGCTCCATTCCTCATTACTGCGCAGTTGAGTGAGAAAGCATCCTGATCGCGATCCTTTGTTGAGAACTTTCTTCCATTGTTATATGACAATGAGTCCCCAGCATCTCCAGAAAAACCACCAACTTTCAGCTTATATCCTTCATATTCACTCAAAATCTCAAAGGTGCTGTATTCTGCATACCTAACAGAATCTGGGCTATTGACATGCTTTATGTCCACGCGAAGTATTGCTCCTCTTCCTGGCGACGCAAGTTTATGGATTTTCTCAAGTCCAAGCCAAAAGTTTCCATTTAGGTCTCCAAATCCATTCTTGTATTCGTCCCATCCACGGTAGAAGTCAATGGATGCATCAACACGCCGTTGAAATACAATCCATCCACCACCATCAGTAACCATATCACATCTGACATTGATGATATCCATACCAGTAAAATAGATTGGTATTACACTAGTTGTTTTGTATCCTTTGTTGTACGCCTCTTGACAGTTATGGAATGAACCTTGAGGAACTGAAAAGCAGAAATTGAATTATCTAAAACACAGAACCAAAGCAAGCTTTTATCCTGCTACTACAAATAAGTCTAGAAGAAGCAATAAGATCAACTGCCTGCCAATATTCAAGATGTAATTGGCTCATTATTCAAAATTATACTGGTCAACATTCAGCTTAGGTAAAGCGTAGTATGTATCCAGAAGTCATAGAAGTTTGGAGATAAGCCATATTTTAGAGACGGACATTTCAATGGTGTGTTTCCAATTTCTCTTATATGCAACCGATCAATAAATAGCAAGAAAGAGGGTTTTGCCGGCAATATTAGCATCTATAGTTAGCGTGGAGAATGAATATTTTTCCAAGGAGTTATCACCACCTGGTACCCGGAAATGCAGGAAGACTTTAATTGTTGAAGTTTATGGTACCAGAAAAGGTTCAAGACATGAATATGACTGTCGCAAAAAATTTTCCCAATGGGCGTGGCATGGGGAAGTTCTGAGTTTCTTCGCCCTTTTCACTCTTGAAGCTTAAAAACCAAGTAGACCATCAAAACGCAAGTGTTAACTGATGAAACTTTCAATTTTGGATCATTGCAGACAAAATTGAACAATTTTCTCATCACACCATTATCACCATTACACTTTATGCAGTTAGCAGCATCAAAATTGTGGTAAAACTCATCTGAAGTGCGCTGAATAACCTAGATGACGAGTACCTGATACATCAACGGAATGAATTATCACTTAGTCTAGCAAGTTCTTACGTCATAAATTAAAATAGCTATCTTACAAGGAGTTTCCTACGGCTAGGGCGGATGGAATGCTTCTTTGATTGTAAAAACGTCAAGGCGGAATTGAATTGATCTACTTCATCCACGTGTAGATATGGGCTTGGAATTCATAGTCCGGTCTCATTAGATTAGATGTCATGCAGTTTGCTTCTTAAAGTAACTTTTTGCTTAGTTAGAATTGAATATACATCGAATAAAACTTCAATCTTATTCGAATGTATGTACTGTGAACGGCTTCTTCGGCTTTTACCTTGAAAGCTGTGTGGCAGTTGTTCTGTGGTCGCCTAGTGTTTCTGCCGTGGCCTTAAGTGAGTCAAAGCCAGTATGGTGCAAGTAGTATAGGCGTCAAATCTTGATTGGCTAAAAAAGGAATCATCATCCAAGAAATCCTCTTCGTAGTTAGCCAATGACGTTGCGAGAATACGTTCGAGAAGCGTGTTTTAGGGAGTAAAAAGTGTACTCTCATTGCGAAAAGCTAATAACACATGGTTTCGAATAATTGAGAAATATTTTGCAAGCATGTTCAGAAGGCTTCAATTCACATTTCCAGAGGGAGCAATTTTTGCGATTTTGCGTAGGTCAAAAGTTGTCGACATTATAGGCAGAGACAGACTGGCTTGCCGTTCAGGGCTCCGAAAAATAATGCTGGGCCGGGAACCGAAGTTCCAGAGAAACTTTCTCTTACCAAGCTCATAAAATCTTTTGAGATCGTAGGAGACACCATTTTGTAGGCAAGATTGAAATTAAACCGAAGGTATGTTAATAAACCAGTTCTACGTATGGTATTTTATTAATAATACGCTGCCTGCGCCTTTTAAACTACTTCAAAGCAAAACATTTGTTAAAGTAGGACCTATTTGAAAGGAGACCTAGAATAAGAGAACTAAAAGGACCCCTCGTGCATTGCTTGATCGCATCACAAGTCAGTCTGCCTTTGATTACAAAATGGAAGTCACGCCAGATTTTGTTTTGGCGCGAAAATCAAATTATCAAGATTCCTATTCAGCAATCTTCCCAAGATTTCTTCCTAACTTTTGACAGCATAGGAAGAAGATATGGCAGAAATGTGCCATTGCAAATCACAATCAATGGAATTGCAGACCAATATTATTTATTACAGAGCCAGTTATTATGAACTGATAAAGTGCTCAATGAGGGCTTTGAAATGTTATGCCGAACCAATTTCATATCGGAAACATGGACGTTAGAGCCGAGGGGGATAGGAGCAAGTGTCTCCTAATTTGTACACATTTGCATGTAAAGTGTCCAATACATGCTTGCAAAGTTGCCCTTTACTGCTTGTGATGGTGCTTCTCAATGCATGTGCCCTTCCCCCATTTAAAGACTACTTCATATGTTCCTGGCGGAAGGAATTGAATAAACTCGTTGCAGGCAAGAAGTCTTCATTCCTATATTGACTCTTAGTTTGACACTGCTATTTCAATAGTAGAGGTGATATGACAAATATAAGGAGACCACCTATAACTTTCTTACCTTCAGGGGGAGGATTCAGATCAAATATCGATATGTAATGGGGGGCTATAAACATGCCAGAATTTACAACTATCATTTCAACCTGAAACATAGCCATTATTATTGAAAATAAGAGGGTGCTTATGTAAAGGATAGTCAATAAAGAGGGCACTTTCTATTCTTGTAACTTGCAAATGAGTCAACAAGATTAAGGTGTGTTCAAAATACAGGAGCATGCACATTAGACATTAAGGTAGCTATCTTAATATGCTCTTTGAACGCACCACTCCTTGCAAAGTTAGGGTAAAATATACTTACTTATATACTACCCCTAAACTACGCTCTGCTTCTTATGTTGGCAGTGGCTGTACAAATTGTGGAATGTTATATTGAATCAGGAAAAATCAAAGGAAAATAAAGACTTTTGATAAATTATGATAATCATGGAGCTTTCAGTTTCAGATTACTATGCAATTTCAAAGCAAGGGCTTTCCATGCTCAATCATACATCTTATTGAGTGTGAGAATTGCCAAATTTTCTCCTTTTCCATTCATTTTGTGCTGTACAGCTACATTGAACTGGAGCTCTGTGTTTTTTGAAACCAAAATTTGAATAACCAACATAAGATTAAAGTGTTCCAAAACTCCATTACTGTTGCAAGAAATGATAAAATCTTAACTGAAGGGTATAAAAATATCAGAGAAAATCAGGTAAAATGACTGGCTTGTCGCTGAAATTGAAAGGCAAAGCATCAAAAATTCTACTGAAGTAGTAGTGACAACCTTGTTTAGGTATATGCTGTAATTTTAGAATGCTTGGTTCATTACAATATGTTTTCTTTGTAGTCATTGACCATGAATGTTGGGGAGAGAAATATCTAATGCTTGTTAATCCTCTACCTGTACTCTAGACTTGACTGCTAGGAAATGAGGGGGCTGGTTAGGAATATTTTGTGGGGTTGAGAATATCCTGACAAATAAAGATTAGATGTCCACTGCTAGCGTGGATGAAAAAATTGTTTTACTTTCTGGTACTATAGAAAATACTAATTAAGTCTCTGCCAGCAGATAGACAAAATTGTGTCGACCGAAAACTGCAATCAGGAAGAATAAGCAATTTTTTGTGAAGTCCTATCCTTAAAATGATGGGAAGATTCTTGGACACTCATTTTTAGCTTTGTGTTCGACTCTATGAAGGGCAAAGTGTTACTTTCATTTAGGAGTCTCCATCAAAAGCCTTTAGATGGTCTTTCAAATATGTTCTATAAAAATGCCAGTTTTGTCCTTAGTTCTAGTTATATTTTCTTTCTATCGGACTTGTTTAGCCCTGGCTTGGTTTTTACATCTGCTTTCATACTTCTCCTTGTTTCTTCCTTTTTCTCCCCCTCCTTTTTTCTTTTTTTCTTTTCTTCCCTTTTCGTTTCTGGGGGCCTGTACTATTTCTTGCAACATCGGTGTGCCGTTGACCGCTATGGCCCCCTTCCTGTGTGCTAGATTGCTTGAAAGCCAAGGTCTTGTAGAAACACCACCTATTCTCTCCATAATGTTGATATACATATGAAAATCTTCTGCTTGCTCAATCTCACTTATGGGTGTGTCTTGGAACAGAGACTATATGCTAGCATCATTCTATTTTTAGTATGTCTATGACTTGAACTACATCGAAAGGAACACAAGTAAAGATAGCAGACTTAGACATTTCTCGGCAGTTCCCTATTAGTAGCAAGAAATACTTTGTAGGAGCTTGCGATCTATTCGAACTGTAGAGTCTACAAAAGCCCATCAATGGTTCTTGCTTTAATTTACTTTTACCTGGTACTACCGCTGAGTACAGTAATGGCAGAACCCTCATTCAGTGTGATGTAAATATTCAAGAAAGCACAAGCAAATGGTGCTTCTTACAAGCTTTTTACATATGATTTATTCTGCTTTTTATCTACAACTAATTCATGTGTACTGCAAAAAGAGCGTATATTGAATCATTACCTAATAACAAAAGATGGACAATTTCTAACGACAAAATGGAAAAATAACCCATTCTTTGACTACATAACTGGTGCGGCCTCAAACACTTTTATGGTGTTTATCCCAAAACTCCCTCATATTCTGCATTTTTTTCTACTCCCAACATCCTGTTCTGATTACTCCAAAAATTCCGCTAGTAGTGCGAGAAATAATCCTCTGCTAGGCGGATGCAGGCCACATATCAATACAGACTCGTTCCCTTCTAGCGGAGACCCTCCACATGAAAGCCCTGGCCAAACGCGACGAAAAATTCAACGAAGAATCTTCAACATTCACTTCAAATGTTCAATGAATTGTTCGTTGTGTTTGGCCGCTGTGGCCAAACGTGACGAACACTACAACAAACAATTTGCAATGAAAACGCGCCAACGCAGAAGCAAGCATTGGCCTTTTTTGTTAGGTTCTGCACCCGGTAAGAAGTATCTTACGAAGGTCCAAGGAAAAGTCTAAAATTTGTTTAATTTTGTAATTGGAAAGTATATTCAACATGAATAGAGAGATAATACGTAATATAGAAGATCTGTTCAAGCCAATAAATAAGAAGCTAGACGATCTTCCAACAAAAGAGGATTTAAATAAGGATGGGCCTGCACCAAGAAATAGCACACGTGGAATCGAAAGTCGATCACGTTGCAATTGAGCTCTATGATGTCCAACAATACCTTAGGAGATACGACCTTCGCATATTCAATGTCCCAGTAAAAGCAATTGCTAACAAGGAAGTTTTCGACTGGAATTTCGAATACTTTACTCCAAAGCTGGGCGTTAACATTGATAAAAGGATATCGATAGAGCGCATTGTATTGGGAAAAAGAGAGGAAGAAAGGTACAGATTATTGTCCGCTTTTGCTCATTGCAGCCTAGATACCTGGTTTTTCAAAACAGAGAAAATGGAAACTACCCTATCAGAGTTGATCTAGCTAAGAGAAAGATGTCCTTTTTTAATGACATTAAAAACGCACTGCTGTAGTATTCCACGATGACAAAGTATGCTTTTATTGATATCAAATGCAAAATCGTAGTAAAACTTCTAGACGACAAGATATTTCTTCCTAAGTCTCTAGCAGAGCTGAAAAGCAAGTTAGACTCATAAAGAAGCATTGTCTTTTATTTAACAAATAACCACCACTACATTTGTAATAATTTCTTTGAGTTAGGAAGGGTTGTGTGGAACCGTGTGTAGGATTTTGCTGCTATTTTTTGTATTCTCCGAGGTAAGTGTTTTCCATAAGTTAGTTACAACAAGTTTACCTATACTTTCTGGGTTTTCAGTTTAACTTTTTCATATCTGACTTGGTGCTCTATGATCAAAATAAAGGGTAAATGTTTGAAACGTTACAACATTAAAACTACGTATAGTGAGGCCAAAATAATTTTGCTCCTGCTCTTTTATTTCAATTTAACTCAATAATTCAATCACATAACCAAAACTAGATGTTTCTCAAATGTCAGTAAAAACTTTTACAGCCCTGTTTGACTCCGTTTGGCCTGAGAAATTATTTTTTCGCTGACATTTTTTGCGGCTCAATCATTTTCAATTTTTCTCCCCACGCTATATGATTCGAATGTTATTATTAATTTCTGGAAATATTCATCCTAACCCTGGGCCCCATTCAATTCGACATAGACACCCATTGTGTAACAAGAGTGCTTGTGTAGAAGAGTGTATTATTTGTTGCAGTACATGTGATTCTTGGTAACATGCTGCTTTTTTGAACATTTCATTTCCCAAGGGAGAGCCAAACGGTAATAGTGCAATATGGATTTGCAATCTTTGTTCCTCCTATAACTTTTATTCTGACCTTTTGCTATCACGCATCACAAGCATTAACTCCACAAACACCTTCTCGACCCTTGAAGTTGTAACGGAAAACACCATGTTTCAAGCTTCGGCTTAAAACAGGATGGCAATAATCATACTAAAAGTCATAACGAAGCTCTAGTAATTCTTACTGTAAACGTGAATCATGTTTTAGCAAGACGAGTAGTACTGCTGTACGTTTTAGTAGATAACAGCATCGATATCTTCATTGCCTGTGAGACAATAATGGATAAAAATATATGATGCTGAACTGTGATTGGAGAATCTTGATATATATAGATATATAGAAAAGACCAAAATATTCCCTGAGGAGGTGTTCTTGTTGCAGTAAAAAAACAATTAAAATCTAGAACATTAGAGATAACAGGACAGAATGTGAGCTTGCTTGTGTTAAACTGATAGCTGAAAATACGGAACCAGTTGTGATTTGTGCGTTTGCCGATCACCATCTTCTTCCCTCGAGGTAATGGAAATTTGAAAGACGCATTAATGCAAGTACTTGGAAATAGGAACGTAACTCTTCTTCTAAGAGGTGATTTTAATTCATCGGATATCAATTGGAAAGCAAATGCATTAAAAGAAAATCCTTCACACCAGAGAGAGTCTAAGTCGCTTCTAGAAACTGTTTCAGAGCAGGGCTTGAAACATTTTGTTGATTTCCCAGCAAGGGGATATTATATATTTGACATGATTTTGTCCAACAAGGTGTTTAGTATAAGTGATGCGCTACTGTGTCCCAGTGTTTCAGACCATGATATGATAATATACAATTTTCATACAAAAGCAGATAAAATTAATCACAGAACAATGAAGGTTTACCTATGTCATAAAACTGACCTAATTCGTCAATGCATGCATTCAGTTTAAAGTAAATGCATCGTCTATGAATGTTGAGACCCAATGGGTGTACTTCAAAAATGAGCTATTCAAAGCTGTTGATGATTTTTGTCCTTTCCAAGGTTTTAAAATCAATATTTGGTCAAAATTTGATTTTCATTTAATGCATTTGCTTTCCAATCGATATCCAGTAAATTAAAATCACCGCTTAGAGGAAGAGTTACATTCCTGTTTGCAAGTATTTGCGTTTATGCGTCTTTCAAATTTTCCATTAATTCAAGGGTAGAACATGGTGGCCGGTGAAATATGGTGGATGGCCACTCTGACAAATATTTCAACGAACAAATGAGATTTTCCAATACATGAAAGCTTATATAAGAAACCTTGCGACCAGAATTGGCTTAGTTCTTTGCAGATTTTTTTAATTTGAATGAATCTAATACTGATTTAATTTAGAGACTTATGAGCAAATGCATAAGGTAGCAAGTTTTGAGGTATTAGCAGAATGATTTTAGGAAATGAGCTCAGTGTTTGCCTTTATTCCTTTCAAGTGTCTAACAACTCTGCACCTAATATTTCGTCCCCGGAAGTATCAGTTTCGACAAGACCATGCTCAATTCTCGTCATTTCCATGCTCCATTCCTATCTTTCTCATAAATCCAGCAAAGTCATACGATTCCGAATACTTTATTTGCTTGCTTCTGTAATGGCGCCCATTCATTGCAAAATGTTCGTTGAATTGCTCATCACGTTGGGCCATAGCGGCCAAGCGCAACGAACAGTACATCGAACATTTGAAGTGAATGTTGAACATTGTTCGTTGAATTGTTCGTCGCGCTTGGTCAGTGCTGTAGCATAACCAAATGCTGACCAAGGCTCCAAAATGCTACAACTAATCAGACCTTTACTCTCAAATGGTGTAGTAGCCAATCAGAGCTCGCAGAGCGATCATAATCTTGCATAAGACATTGCATGACACCAAACGAAGAGAAGAGAGACCCTGCAGATTACTTGCTTTATTTTATGATATTTGTGGACTTGAGTATGTGATTAGAACTTATTTTGTGCAATGATGTAAGTACGTTGGTTTAATGTCGGCTGATATTGATGCTAGAATTCTTCCAAAGTCAATAAATGGACTACACAAAAATGTGGAATGGCTCTCTTAAACATTGGAAATGCATTATGCAATTGTAAGCATTACGTTGTGAAATCGAGAGAAGGCATCTGCTGCTTCACTTAAATTGATACACAAGTTAATAACGCACATAGTAAATGCATGTTCATCATCAAGTCAACAGCAAAATACTAGTGCATGAATATACACAACCTAAAACAGCGTAATCAGTGGACTACCGATCAATGATCTAAATAGTGAGCATCTATTTGCTACAGCTTTGGAAACTGCTCAAATATACAGTTTAAAGCAATTAAGACAATGTACCCAATGGCATTTGCCTTACCATGATAACGTTTCTTCCAGATGCGAAGCCCAGTCCTGTTGCGAGGAAGGTCAGCAGTACTGTTGCACAGAGAGAAAGTTCCATTTGTCAGATTCTGGATGACATATATGCAATGTCCTGACATTGAGCACTTATGGAATGACTCGTGTATGATTTGCGTTTGTTGCATTGAACCCTCAATGTATGTATTACCATCGTTACCTGAAATCTCTTCGCAATATGTTCCAACAGCCTCAACGATGACATGCGATGCTAATAAGCATATTAAGATGCTTCCAAATTCTCTCATCACTTTATGAGTACTATATTGACACAAAGAGGATCAATATCAATGCAAAGAAAAGCTATAAATAATTTTAGGAAATGAATGTAACTAATAACTAGGATAAAGGGAGGCGTTATTGCTTACAATATCCTCATCATGATTTCAACTTGCTTGGACATGAATGTATTTCGGGATACGATGGACAGATGATCAGAGAGGAGTGCTAGTAGCGGGATGGAAAGAAGCATTTGTTAAATAATTTACACTATTTTCTATAAGAATATTTAGTTTTTTGTAGAGCATCAGTATTTGAATCAGGACTTTTTGTCTAAGATTATTCTTAAGTTATTTTAAAGTGATTATTATGTCAAGGATAAAATTGAATTCAAAAATTGAAGGAATACATCCAAGTCTTTGAAGGTCATTTCCTTCAGCATAAAAAAGGGCAAGAGAGGTAGAGAAGAATAAGTAAGTGCAGAAGTTGATCTGAATGCAGCACAGCTTGAATGCACCCAAGTTGTAAGCCTAGATGAAGCTTGAGCATAGCATTTGTCTTAAGCCAGTGGTTCTCAATTATTTTCTGCAAAACCCACATTGAAAGTGAAAATTTTTCCATTCACCAAAATCACTATTCATAAGACAGTAATATATAAACGTTGTATGTGTATATTTATTTTCCATGATCATAAGCACCTCTTCCAGTAATGCATCGCGCCCCACTATTTGAGCTTTAGCTCTTTTGAGCCTCAATGTTCTTGTGAACTTATAGACAGAGTGTAAACTATTTCTCTCCTATTCAGTAGGATCCCACTGACTCCATGATTTCTTTGTTACCCCATATAATGACCATTCATACACCACTTGCAGTCCCGAATGACCACTTGTTTGGAAACCCATGTGTTAAACCATTGCAAAGTAGTGCTTGGGTACATACATATGTTTAAAACTAGACAAAGTAGTACTAGAGCAAATTGCTGGAAACACAGCCACAGGCTCTCAGTTATAGCTCAACCTAGAAAAGCTGATTTGAATGCGAAGAAAGCTCTTCTAAAACGTTTAACTATCAATTTCATAGCTATGAAACATTAAAAAACAGTCATGCTTTATAAAAATCTACATGGTCTGTGTCCTGACAATCTTGGTCATAAATTTGTTGAGAGATCCATGATTTCTGAGTATGGAACGAGAACTCATAGAAACTTGCATACTTCCAGAATTAGGCTAGAATATTGCAAACGGAATATTGAAATCTCTTCGTAATATCTTCCAACAGCATCAACGATGCCATGCGATGCCAATAAGCACATGAAGATGCTTCCAAATTCTCTCATCACTCTATGAGTACTATATCGACACAAAGAGGTTCAATAATAATGCAATCAAAAGCTATAAGTAAGTTTAGGACATGAATGTAACAAATAATTAGGGTACAAGAAAGCATCATTACTTACAATGTCCTCATCATGACTTCAACTTGCTTTGACAGGAATGTAGCTCGGAAAGATATAAAGTAATCACTTCAGCAGCCTCCAGTACATGTACTGCTTACACGATCTCAACGTGAAATTTGCAGTCAATTTGTACAATGCAATTGAAGCCTTAAATATGTACTAAGGATGTGAGATGCTAGTTTCGTCTACAATTTTGCAAAGCACGAAAAGTAAGACAATAAGATTACCTTCTTTGCATGTATACCTTCTGCAATAGAATGTCTGCTAGAATATTTCAAATATTCTTCTTAAGGGCTTAATAGACGGGGGTTAGGAAAAGAGCGAGGTTTCGAAACTCTAGGTGACTTTTCAGGGGGTGTGAAGTAAGCAGAAGTTGGAAGATCTACATCCAGGATAATACTAGGGTAGACAAGAGTAATATGGGTCACCAGGATATATGGGTCGCTTTTGTTTTTATTGGTTTCTCACAACTATGCTCTCTAGTATTCATTCCTTTCTGTTTTCGGAACTGATAAAAAATTAAGGAAGAACTCGGCGAGGGGCATACAGTAATTGATTCAGCTCAAAATTTGAACTTGATCTAGAACAATGATGAAATATGATTTGTCTATGAAAATGGCGGAAAGTTAAGATTTATAAAGTTATTTGTTGAGATTTATAAGTGTTTCTACTTAAAAACAAAGGAAATTAAATTTTGGCATTGTCTAAGCGATCAGGGTAACATAGGTTATCCTGGTGTGTTTAGTACTTCAAGCATTGTTAGAAGACAAATGTATCTCTGTGTACCTTCAGTTGCACTGGAGTGGTAATGTTTCATCACAGTTTGAAAAGTAAATTAGTGAAGCCATTGAATCTTGTTTCTATGCTGTGAAGCCCTGTTTGGTGTATAACACTAGAGTTATTCTACTATCTGCTAAAAAAGATGGCTTTCCTACCACTCAAAAAGTTGTGTAGTTTATGAATGTTTGTTTAACGAAAGGCATGTATAATAGATGAATCGTTATTGTTTGAGGTCATTTGTTAGTTACTTGATGAGAGTTTGGCACCATAACAAAGCTACTACGTACAGCATTATTACTTGAGTACACCGGAAGACTATTTCAACATTATCATTGAGAGAAAGAAGCGATGCACAGAGGATCAGATAGGAGTGCTAGTAGGGGGGTGGAAAGACGCGTTTCTTAAATAATGTACACTACTTTCTATAAGAATATCTAGTTTTTTGAAGAGCATCAGTATTTTTAAACTTTCGGATTTTTGTCTAAGGTCATTCTTAAATTATTCTTAAGTGTCAAAGGTAAAACTGAACTCAAAATTGAAGGAATACTTTGAAATCTTTGAAGATCTTTCGCTTGATCATAAAACAAGGCAAGAAAGGAACAGAACAATGCATATTGCATCCTTTGCGCAGAAGTTCATCTAAAAGCAGCACAGCGGGAATGCACCACAGTTGTAAGCCTAGATGAAGTTTGAGCATAGCATTGGTCTTAAAGCAGTGCTTCTCAATTACGTTTTGCAAGGCCTCCCATGGGATGAGAACGTAGTTCACACCCACCACTTGCTATAAATAAGACCATTATTTATAAAATTTGCATACGTATACCTTTTTCCATTGTCACACACCCCCTTCAGCGTTGCATCGTGCCACCTTGAAGGACACGCCCCACTATTTGAATTTCAGCTCTATGGAGCCTCAATGTACTTGTGAACTTATAGAACGAGTGTACCCTTTTTCTCTCCTACTCAATAGGAGGCAGGGTGTACATTATTATTCTATAAGTTTACAAGGATACTGAATTGGAGATATGATTTGCACTCAGCTTTGTGCCCTCTTGCGACTGCTAGCTACTGAAGCTACTTTCAACCACCTCTCGCCCATTTCACCTCGCAAGTGTTACTTTCGAGGACAATTCCGTCAAATCAGCGGTTTTTTGATTTTCCGTTTCATGCTTCTTCCTATGAAATGAAAAAATGTTTCAATATGGCTCCTCGAGATATATATGGCTCCTATTCTTCCAATCATCAATCTATTTTAACTCCCTGATTATCAGTTCTCATGGAATTTACCTCCTTTACTTAGAAATCACTCCTCGAAATGCAAATGCAAATCTTATTAACGCGGTATAGAATGCCGAAACCAGACACAGACTAAACATGCCTTGAATTTTATGTCAGCTGAAAAGGTAAGATAAGGAAATAATCGTGTGCGGAGATACCAACTGTGACTTTAAAGATCTCAAACATAAAACTGCTAAACTGTAATAACAACTCTAAAATGAGTATCAACTTGACCAACTGATAAAGGATTATGTAAGGGTTGCTTTAAGAGCTACTGAAGAGAATGAACACAATACCAGTAAGACACTTATTGACCATTTCTCAACAAATATCCAAGGTATATCCTTAGTTCAGGGGTAATAACATCAGTCATGGTAGACTATGATATGATTTATGCCATACGGAAAGTGAACACATGGAGGGTTAGGTCTAAAAATCAAGAATTCTTGAAACAAGAAATGTATGAAATTACGATAAAGAAAAATTCTTGTACGATCTAAAGGAACTAAATTGGAAGAAAATGCTATCCCCGTCTTCTGGATCACCAAATCTATTGGTTGATAAATTCCATAAGATTTTTGATGGGTTATTAAATGCACATGCACCAATTCGAAGAAAAATGATTAGAAACTAACGGGCGCTGTGGATTACATCACAAATAAAAATACTTGTGGACGGGAGGGATATAGCCAAGACAAAATCCGCAAACAACTCCAAACTTCTTAAATCTTATGAGTCTCTGCCAAAACAAGATGACAAACACTATGTGATCATCTTTAAGATGACACAGATCGTCTTCTGGCGTATGTAAGATAATTTTCCGTAATGCTGTTAAAAAAGATATTTTGTTTCAAAAATTAATGAAATACAGTACAACTGTTGGGAAAGATTATATTTTAAACCTACATATTTGGATTATTGGTCATATATCTATATGAAGGATGACTCCATTCCTATTTATGAGGCGCCATACCATTTGGTGGCATGACTATATTTCAACTTTATTAAAAAATTATCAATTATCCAAAAACGCTCTGTAATTTTGACACTAAAAATTTCACGTCTTCTATAGAGTAATAAGAGGCATAGTAAGTTTTATTTGGACTCATTTTTACCCCCACTACTAGTTCCATAAACTACACATGCGGAATATATTAAACTTCAACATGTCTCTTACTGCTACTTTGATTGTTTTTGGATGCCCATTCATTGGGAATGCCTAAGCGAACCCACTGACTTCATGCTTTCTATGAGACCCCACATAATCACCATTTCTACACTATTTGGGGCCCCGACCCCTTGTTTGGATAACAATGCGTTAAACCGTTTAAATTAGTGCTTGGGTCTGCACAGCTGGTTATTTCTTTACAATGTAGTTCTAGAGCAAATTGCTGGAAACACAGCCACAGGCTGTCAGTTATAGCACAATCTAGAAAAGCTGTTTTGAATTCGAGAAAAGGTCTTCTAAAAAGTTTGACTGTCAATGTCATAGCAATGAAGCATTAAACAACAGGCATGACTTATACATGCTCTGTGTCATGACAATCTTTGTCATAAATTTGTTGAAAGATCCATGATTTCTGAGTATGGAACGAGAAATCGTAGAGATTTGCAAATTCACAAAATTAGGCTAGAATATGCAAAGAAAAATCTTTACTTCTCGGGTTTCAAAAATTGGATTGATATTCCAGGCAGCATGCGATAACAAGAGTCTCTCACTTGCTTCGCAAGAGATTTAGAAATTACCTTCAGAAGCTGCAAGGTCCAATCACGACCTCTTCATAGAGTAGCAATTTAATTCTATTTACCTTCCTTTAAAAAATTTGCAAGAAAGGTAAAACGTGCTCCAGCATCGCACAAAAATACGCAATGAAGTTCACTATATGTAGCTACATGTTCTTTGTTTTCTTTTTACTTCTAAATCTCGCTGAAAGGATGTCTGCGTTAAAATATTAATTGAAAATTGAAAAAAATTGAAAACAGCATGTTTCGTGGGTGTTTCAAAAGCTAAGAGTACGCTTGTTTGCCTGGCAGGTTCTTAATTGCGGCACTGCAGTATAGATAAAAGGCTTCGTTGTCGTTTGTGGCTGAATTTTAAATGTTGTTTATTGAATTTTTTGGTGCCCCCTCCCTAATGGAAGAGTTGTACAGCTGGTGATCGATCCATTAATTTAATTAATTACTTATGTGCATTTGTGTTCTTATGCTTTGTGTACTGGCAACAGGGTTACTCTGCAGTTTCGTCCTCCATATGGTATCGATTTCTATTTGTATGTTTGTAAAGGTGGTATGGTGTTCTACACGTTTTTCGTGGTACTCCGTGAAGGTAAAGTAGAGGCATGGGTGGAACTTTATTAAATGCTGTGGCGTTACGGCGAAAAACTTGTTTATTGAGAAGTTTTACATAATGTAGGAGCTCCGGCACCGCATAAGTTAATGAAATTGTCGAATGAAGCAATGTATTCCAGTTTCTATCTATCCTTGTCCCATCTTACCGTTTAACCTAGATAGGACATGCAAGCACTAAGATCTCCTGAACATTGATGTTTAGGACATTTTAGTGCCTTAGTCCTAAATTGAAATGTGTGCGCTTTTTGCATTTGTTTATGCAACAACTCCGATGTTTGCTCGATTTCGAAAAATGTGCTTTCACTGGGTCTTTCATGTTTAGGAATGTGATATTCCAGAAGTCTATTTCAGAAGTTGATACCTTGTATTAAAAAATGTTGGTACTGAGAATACATGGTTGGCATCTTAGCCATCTAACAGAATGCATTGTTGCAGAGCAAATGGAGTGTCCTCGGGGCTTGATGATACAAATTATTTGATTCTTCAAGTTTTGGCATTCATTTTGATACCAATTTTGGAAAATAGAAGTATCGGATTGTGATGATATTGGATTGTGACAGCAGTTTCCGACACACATCTGTTTGAGTTCGGCTTCATAAATCTTCTTGTCTGGTTTTAATAACTTAGAAAAATGTCTCTCCACTTCCTCTTTCTGTATTATTCGGGAAGATTGCTCATCTACGAGTTTAATTACTGGTTTTCTGATTCGCTTTGATCTTTGAGTCGACATGTTACCTTAGATCAACAAATCTTTCAATCATACTGCGCACGCGCAATGTCTTCTGATTCAGTCTAAGAGTTTTCTTACGTGACAGTAAAACAGAGGAAAGAGTTTCATATGGATAAAAAGGTACGGTCACCCAGGGGCGGATCTAGACTGTCGCACAGGTCGCACATGCGACAGTCAACATTCAGCTGCACAACAATATTTTTAGTCAATTGGAAGGTTTTTCCAATTTGTACTACATCAAATCAGCTCTAAGTTGTATTTTTCTGTTTGCTCAAAGTAGGTAGGGAATTATATAGAAGTGTCTTACATATTCTTATTCTGTGGAAGAGCTAATCAGAAAGAGGAGATCCCATGATTATTCCGGATTGTTAAATCTTACAGCTTTTACTGAATCCCAACAGGGCAACAAAGTAGATAGAGTAAGATGTCTGTGCACAGGATGCTTCTTACCCACTGTCGCACGACTTTCGCACAATTTACATATGAATAGAGGTAGCCAATCATATCGTTTTCCTGTGCAACCGTATGCCTAAAGGATGCTTTGTAGTGCTGTCGCACAATCTTAAAATAGATTTAATAAATAGATTTTAGTATGTTGCTCAGCACGTGAAAGGCCAAAGAATTCCATTCATGTCGCAATCTTTATTATCTTTTGATGGATTTACTGGAAAAAGTAAAGCACTTTATTAAACTGCAACACATTGGAGGTAATCTATAATGCTGAATTAGCAAATCTCGGCAAATGTGCCGTAATTTCGAAAACACCCTGTTAGCTGAAGACTTAACTGCTAGCAGCGGCACTCCAAAGAATGATGCATGCCTTCACCTTATGAGTGATAAAAGAGTCTTAGTTGCAAGGTACATTTCAACATATCATTTTTAATACTAAATTATATTCTATTGCTCCTAAAACGTGCCTGAAACCAATCTGAAATCATTTGCAGAGAGCAGGTAACTTGCAGGATCATATTTCATATTGCAGGGGAATGATCCTGAGAATGGTAATTCCCCATGCTCAAAGCACATTTTTGTGTTGTCATTTCAGCTACAAGGTATTTTCATGAGAGGTTCTAGTGTTGGATTTTAGGGGCCCATCTGATTGATTTTATTGTCTTTTTTGTAGGTTAACACTATTGTTTGCTATAGGAAATATTGACATTTTTGAGGGGAACGTGACCCCCAGCCCTCCTTGGATCCACCGCTGCTTATAAGGAAGCATGGGGTATTAGAAGCAATTCATTTGTAACTCTGAGTACTGTAGTGGGTTAGAGCATTGGTTAGGGTTATAATTGCAATTGGAAATTATATGAGTACCTCTTTTGCTTGGTTTTATTTTAAATAGTCTGTTGATACTACAGAACTTTACCACTGCACGAAAAAGCGGCAACATTATTTTGACATACTTGAAAGCTTTTTTCGTCCAACACTCATCAGAGTATGAAAACGTCGGATAATGACCTAAAGGTAAACCTAAATATATATCCAGATGCAGTTAATGTGTTAGGATGCGTCTAATTGGCCCCAAGTGTGACCAATTAGGACCTATTAACATAGTTTACTTGAAGAGTCCCAATGAGAAAACAAGCTCTCTTTGTCTACACAAGACTGGGTTTTGGGTCTTCATGTAAATAGATTCCAAAACACTTAAATGAAAAGACGATCTTGCTTGTCCAATGATCCAAAAATTGTCGTCTGTATATGTTTTGGCGCATTCTGGATTTGCAATGAGGTGTTGTCCTAATGGTGTAATATTTACGTCCTCAACATTTGTAGTTTATTTTGACTATCTTCATCAGCCCCACAGTAAAAATTCACAGAATTCCTTGGTTTGACCACGCCTACTAACGAGCCACGCCCTATGCGCGACAGTCATGAAGTTTTCTAGATCCGCCCCCTGCGGCCACCTACCTCTGTTATTGATGACTCACAATTTGAGATTGTTATAAAAGCTAAATATGAGTGAATTCAACTTGATCAGCATCTTACTTGGGATGAGCATGTTAGATTTGTACGTGCTAAGGTGCCTCGTGCCTTACGGGTTCTAGAGTACTCTAGGAAGCTACTACCCCAAGAAGCTCTTAGCTATATCTATAGAGGTATCGTTGAGGCATACTTTCGTTACTGTAGTTCGGTATAGGTGATCTGTGTGGAAACAAAGCTTTTTACAATGCAAAGTTACAAAGTCGTGCTGCAAGAACAGTGACAGACTGTATCCATGATGCACCTATTGATGCCCTAATAGAAAAACTAAACTGGCCAACTATGTATGAAATAAGTATAATGAGAGACCTTCGGTACCTGAATTTAAACATCGACTTTGATATCATCCTGTTCCTATGTTATTTTTCTGTTATTTTAGTTTTGCAATTAGGCTACTTACTTTTACTGTATATATTTATTTTGTACAGTTGAACTCATGTAATTCGAACTCCTATAGTTTGAATAATCATATAAATCCAACGAATTCTCCGGCTCCATCCGAGTTTACTCTAAAATCCTTATAAGAAAGCTCCTGTAATTCGAACTCATGTAATTCGAAAAATCAAGTAAATCAAACAGGTTTCTTGGCCCCGTGAGCAAATTTTGATCATGTAATTCGAAGTTTGAAACTTTTTAATCCGTTCAAAGTTCTAAAACTCAAATTTTCGGCAATGGAACGAGTCCCTTGTGGATTGCGACATAAAGCTTATGATCAATGAATCACACCCGTTTTCTGTCGCAGAAACAGTGAATGAGTATTAATAGGTCGAGATTTTTGATGTTGATACTAGCTCTGATGATGACAAGGATGACTGTCCTGACGACGAGCCAGTTTCGCCACCGTCGCAATTTGAGTTTGAAGATGCGATAATACTTCTGAAGAAACAGACGTTGTTTGAGACCGACCCAGAGTTTGATACTCTACTGTCGCAAATGTCAGTTAAGATCAACCATAGAAGATTGGTTAATAGGAAAACAGACCAAAATCATGGACTTTTACGAGAAAAAAATAGTAAAAATTTTTCAACACTTGTTTTACATCAAAGAACAACTTATTTCTCAAATACTATGCGTCATTCTACAACATTGATAATTTACAACACTGTAAACCCGTTAACACTTCCCCACCAAAATTCGGCCGGACAAAGTCAAACTCCTATAAATCGAAACTCATGTAATTCGACAAAATTCTGAATCCCCTTGAAGATTCAAGTTACAAAGGTTTAAATGTATTTCACATTGCAGAGGTTTTTGTGGACTCCTGAAGAACAGTTTCATATTTCATTTTACATGTTTATATAGGGTGACCCTTCATCAATCGCTGATTTGCAAGGGACCCTCTATTTATAATAAAGTATAACACAAAGTAACTACTAAAATATATAATTACAAGCCTAATTACACTATAATATAAAATTAAGTAATACCATATGAAAGAGAGAGTAGAAAAAGAAAAGGCACAATTGTAAATCATATATATATATA
>WIPJ01067647.1:149422-188776 GCA_018155075.1 Cassiopea andromeda | reverse complement strand
TTAACAAAGTTCCAAAAGTTTCGACCTATGTGATAATCATACTTGTCAGTAGCAGGCAGTTTGCTAGAAACACTAGCAGTAGTTTTCAGTTTTGAACGAAGGATGCCAGATACATATCTAATATCTGGTAAGGCTGAACCCTGATGTTTCAATTTGGCTAGCTCTTTTTTGAGCTGCTTAACAGTAAAGTCGTTGTACTTCTGAAAATTTCCGTTAGTAAAATATATTATATATATATATATATATATGTATATATATATATATATATGTATATATATATATATATATATGTGTGTGTGTGTATGTTTATGTATGTATATTCCAAAAATTGCTCAATATTAGTAAATTCGATAGAACACGAATAAAGACGACTATGCTTTTCAATGTCCAAGGCATGTTTCGGCTTGGTACTCAAACCATCATCAGTGGAAATCACTAAGATAACGTTAGAATATATATAAGCTTTACACTATTAATCGAATATATTACTTGAAAAGAGGAATGGAAGAAGCAAAAAGAACAAGGCGGTGGTACAACGAAAGCTAAGAGCTCAATGAAATGTTATAGTTTTGTAATAGTTTATTTAAGTTAGGCCTTTCCCACGTGATATTTTGTGCTTCCTTAATTTTTAAATTGTGATAAGTGTTTGCTGAATCTAGTACCACGAAGTAACTTCCACCTCAAGTGTTTTTACACGAAGTTGAGTTCTTAAATGTTTGAATATATGTGAATTCTTATCAGTGAACAAATGCTCACTCGCACAAGTAAATAAATGAGTTGTTTCGCCAGTATTAACGGAATTACATGCCGCTCAAGTAATTTATACATCACATATGGGTGGAGTAAGACTTGCATCGTTCCACACAAAATGCCTCCGGCGTCTTCTAAATATAAGATGGAATGACTTCATCACCAACATAGAAGTCCTTGAAAAGGCAAACGCCGAGGATGTTATAACAACAATAAAAAGAAAAAGATGGTCATACTTGGGACATGCCCTAAGCATGGCACCAACAAGAATTCCGAGACAGGCATGGGAATGGACACCATCTGGCAAAAGAAAACGAGGGAGACCAAGAATAGCCCTTAGGGGAACCATCAAGAAAGACATGACAGATGGCAACATCACAGACGTCAACCTTAATGAGAAGGCTCAGGACCGGTTGGGATGGCGAACTCTCCTCTCTGCCCTATGTGCTGACAGCACAGGAGGAGAGTAATATGGGTGGAGTAATCTGTTCACACGATCCCTAACAACTGATTTAGAATTATTAGATCGCTGAAAATTATCAATATCAAACTGCATGCCTTTGCTAATTAAGCTTTCAGGGTATTGATTCCTTTTAAATATATCGAAGAGTTTTTACGTTTAGCAAGAGTATTAAACTATGTTAAACGAACATATCTATTTACATGCACTTTGATCTTTTAAACTTTTCTTTGCATTTCTGTTCGTGGTTTCTATTTGGTTGCAAGCTGCAGTAAACTGATTCTCTGAGAAATGTTTTAAGACTCTCTAAATTAAAAAGTAGAGGGGTTGCAAAAACAAAGGGGGTATGGAAAAATTAGTAATCGGGAGGTGTATTTGTTGAAGTATAGGAAAAACGTTCAAGTCAAAATTGACATATGTGTGGCGTAATTCCGGTTAACATAAGTACCTGCTAACCCGTTGCTCGCTATTGTTCTGTGCGCATGTTATGTTCTATTCGATTTGTTTATGATATCTAAACGTTTTACTCCGTTGTTGTACTCATAATCTTAAAGTATTCTGTACTCTAGAATACGCATGCGTATTATAACTTTCTTGTCGATTCCCTTTAAGGTACTAAAGCCAATAACAATACAATAGGTTCATCGTCTGAATCAAACCATCATAGGGTCGTGCCATTGTTGAACCAATGCTACCATAGGTTCGGCTCATCTATGGTTCATCGTATGAACTACCTCTTACAGACTCTATTTGTAGCTCGGTGCTAACAATACCTTTTGCTTCGACCAGGAACTTGTTGAGGATACCGAGGACTGCCCCTATTGTTAAGCCGTTGAAGTTTAAAGCCAATCATTGGCCCGGGAATCTATTGTCATGCCAGGATGTCCACTGAGTCAAAGTTGAAATTGTGACCTTTTTCCAGCCTTTTTAGGAGAAAAAACGCATTGCCTTCCAGCCGTACCATGAATTTTGATATGAAATTCCAGCGATCGAAAATGCGGTCCAACTATTGTCGCAAACTATTTTCCAATAAATTGACCTTAAAATTTCCAATAAATTGGAATTTCACATATAAATTCAGTATCTCCCGGTTAGCCACCCCTGGAGGGTAAGGACCTACCAACCATCCTGGCAAAGCATAGGGAAAACTTCAAATCCTGGGTAGACTTGATGAAAGGCCTGTCATAAGTACTATTGAGCAATCTTTTCTTCTTCAACCATTTCTCGATAAGATCGTTTTATATCTAATAATGCCGTTAATTATTATTTGGCACAAAAATAAACTTCCAGCTTTTCCAGCCAAAGCAGGAGAAAAAGCTATGGTTTTCCAGCCAAATTCTGAAAAAGGCCCATTTCCCAGCATTTCCAGCTGGAGTGGACACCCTGCATGCGCAAGCCATGCACTATCCCTTTGCAAGAAAAAACTTGGGAAAGGATGAAATTTAAATGTAAATTAAAAAACATTAAATACTTTCGCGATGGTCAAAAATGATGTTTTCCCTGACTTACAGTATCAAAGTGCTATTTTCCCCTTGACCTGCGTGAAATGGACGCTCCCTCCTGACTGTATAAACCCTGAGAGAGAAACAGAATGTCAAGGAAAAAGCTTTCGCGAATTTTGAGTTTTCAAAGGCAGAAACTGCGAAAAAGGTCAACCATCGCGAAAATCGCGACACTGTTTTCGTGGCTGCAGTGTTCCAACCAGTAGTGGTTTCTCAAGAAAAATTACGGAGAGGGGGCAGAGGTCCTAAATTTTCAGAGTTTATCCCTTTATAACAATAAAGCTCATAAGCATGTTGCGACTCAGAATCGCTAAAATATAAAGATAATTTAAGAATGCTGCACAGCTCAAGGTTCATGAAGATTTGGAAATTTTGTGCTTCGGGTTATAATGTTGCTTACTATTCTTTTCCACATTTGCTTTGCTTTATGATGAAGTAAGGCACCAACAAATACCTGATTGCATCTATTTGATTTTCAGCCGAAGTTACACATATAGTACTTAACAATAATTTTAGAATAATCTAAGGCTCAAAACGTACAAATGCTGAGAACATTGAAGCTCAAAAAAGGTTGAGTATTATAAAGATTGCATTTATTGAGAGCACGTGCTGTTTATAAGAAGCAAATATACAAATAAATCGAGGCTCTGGTAAAAGTCGTTTTTTCATTAAAACACATGTATCTCGCTTTTGGCCCACAACTTTCGCCGAGAATTTGCCGCCCGGGGTGCACTCGATGCCGCCCGGGGTGCATTTTGCCCCCTAATAGCTGCTACTGCTCCCAACTTCTTGGCGCGAAAGCTTTACATAACATACACTTTGATTGTCACGTGACTCTTAACTCGCCAACCAAAATGTCGATGTGTCACTTCTTCAGGAAACCATATACTAAAGCAATTTTCAGGGGAAATATCCGAGATCTTGATTTTTCCTATTGACTGTCCATATCTATCCACTCTACTTCTGCCCTTGCCTGTTATCACTGAGCTGGTTTATTATTGACGAAAGCAATTAATGGGAATACACACTTTCTGTTCTAAACATACTAAATTGAAATTCAAGCTCTCTTTGTAGAGAGTGAAAAGTCCGCAATGCCATTCTATTTTTCTAAGAACCAGTAAAACTGAGGTTCAGGCTGGCTGTTCTTAATTTTCCAGAATTTTGAGGCTGAATTGTTTTTAATTTGCTCTTAAATTAGTAGAGTGTAAGCAATTGGATGTTTTGATGGATTGAGAGCTGATTAGCCAAATATTACATCCGAGATTGTCCCTCTAGTACATCAATTTATCTTTATTGAAAAGTTTATTAACAATTCAAAAAATAGACAATTTGAGCAAAGTATCTAGTTTCGCTATGGACAATTAATTCGCGAAACTCAAAGAGAAGTAACAAGGCTGTCAATTACCTTTAGGCTAGCAAGAAAAGGACATTTCATTCCCACATATTCGTGGAGAGCGTAAGCATCGACGTCCAAAAATAAATTTTACGACAGTACTTAAGGCTCAGCCTTGTTCTTAATTTTCCATCAAATTTCAGGCTTGTGTTCATACAAACTTGTTCTTTTAAAAGAGAGTAGCAGATTTGGCTTCATAGAACCTAATGAACTGCTTCAAACATAATGTCAAACTTAGTCTTCAATTTCCAATAATCAAGTCTCCATCTTTAGAGGTAAAAAAATACAAACTCAAAATCTATCGCTGCATGTCATACAAGGAATCATCTAATTCTGCGTCATACATGTTTTTCACATTAAATGCCGCATACTCCTTAACTAAACCTGAAATGCACTACAATTATGCTAACTGTAGTGCATTTCAGGTCACTAGCTATAATATTCACTGAGAATTCTTGTTAACAAACTTCATAGCCCTCTCTCGCCTAGAACCCATACTTTTTACATCCGTCTACAAGATTACATCAACAAACATTAAATAAAATAAAACAAAGTGCACTGTTCAAATCTACATATTAACTTGATACCTTACTTTCTTGGGGCAATTAATTTTATAGAAAAAGATTTCAGGTTTGTTGATTCTCATTTTACAAAATTACGATAATGCATTTGCATGACATGAGAGCACCCTTTCATATTTCTCGACCAAGTTCCGCATTCTAGATGAATGCTTTTAATGTATATAACTCAGTTTTCCAATTGACTGTTGCAAACTATCTGAAGTTCTAAGGTGTCATTTTATCATTATTTCAGTATTTCAGATATCTTTTCATAATATTCTTATTCAAGTAATGTTCTCCACAATTCAATGTGAATTTTGATAGGAAGGAGCGCCATAACTTGAACTTGGAGCCCCATTTTGGCTAGACGACTGCTGTCCACTGCCTAGAAAAAACAAGAAGGGACTAACTCAATTTGAATTTGAAAACTTTACATGAATGACGATGAGGATGATAAGCAATTCAGTCCTGGCAAATTGATGATATGTCTCAGATTACATAAAACATCGAGTGTTGAAGTAGCAACAACAGCAGCATGAAAACAATAAGCAGTTGACTGAGTATTCAATTCACTGACTCTGTAATTTAGAAAAGTGAAAAGTAGAAATTGAAACAATATCAAAATGAAAAGCTCAACAACCAAGTAACAATCAAAATAATATACAGGAAAAACATTCAACTAAGTTGTCGCAGCTATCAGTACTTATCCTGCCCAAAAATAACAATGAAATCAAGTCGAGATACAAAGGAGGCTTTCTTATTAATGTTTGTAGAACAAGACTCAACAATGTTGTTGATAGATGATCAAACCAAAATAGTCTTCAAAGCTGTTACTGTTTATGTGTCATCGCAAAGAATAAGATGACTCTCAAAAAGTGTCTAGTGGAGACCCAATTTTACTATGTTTGATAGATTCCAAAATATACATTAATTGAATGAATAAAACAAGAGCCAACTTTCTGTTTTCTTTTGTACAACTGCTATCATCCTCCAGAGAAAGTCATGCATTGACATAGCTTTTCCCTCATGCTCTAGATGAAATTTGAAGAGCGCAAAATGAACTTACGCCTGATGGTATTCACCCTCTTTATATCAAAGGACCGCATGACACATCCCCTCCTTTGCCAAATTTATTGAGATTAATGCCTCTCAAAAAATTATGGGGATTTTCCGACAATAAAATTATATCATTATTGCTTTGCTTTTTTGATATTGCTTTTTTGATAGCTTTGTTGGCTTGATTTCCTTTTTCTTCTACATTGAAACCCTGTGAGCTTGCTTAACTTCATTTACCCAAGAGCTTGTCTCTTCAATTCACCGTGTTCTAGCCATATTATATTGCTGGCCTTATCTTTCTCTCAATCCTTCACTCAGACTATTTCAAGGGGATAACTTCACGCTAACACAGTTTGTAGTCAAGTTAGATTATCAAGTATGGAGTTGTGGGTGGCTAAAACATGAAAATCCAGGGGCTGCAAACAGTAGTCGCGCATGCCAATGCCCTCAATCAGTGAGCTCCTAGTTATGAGTAGTGAAAAGAAATATTATGACTTCTAATAAATAAAAAAGTACCTCCATATCCTGGAACCATTGGCATTTGACTGAAATAAATTCAAATCAAAATCAGATAGGAAATAATGAAGTAGTTCTAGAGCTGCAGATAACTGCTTTTGGTCACACATATATTTCGGATACATGAATATAAGATCAGACTTGCAGCTCCAAACAACTCAAAGCGGTCGCTCGTGCAGAAACATGCAAACGTGCAAATTGATGCTGTGGCACTAGTTATTTCAGGGCATGAAATGCTACAACTACTCGTGCAAAAATGCCTAGCTAGTAATATAAAACTGCACTTATTTCGGGAGTTCGAAAGCACTGACATAACTACCAAAGATTTTGATTTACTTGATTACCAAAAGTGGACCTTTGGGTCAATATCATCAGTGTAACAACGATGATTGAGGAGTATGCTAAATGAAACCTATTAACTAATTATCAACATGGTACGTGCTGGGTAAGCAGTGGCGTAACGTGACCTCTTCGACAGGGTATTCAATCATAAGTTTCTATAAGTTTTTGGATGTAGCTGGGTGTGGCTCCTTGAACCTGAGCATAAATACGGCAAAACAGGTTGCTTAGTAAACGTCCCGTATGGAATATTGTTTTATCGGGCAACAGGAAGTACGCATCACAGCGGAAGTAGTAGAAAATGACCTTGTCAAAAATGTGAACTGAACAGTACGCAATTGCTTCGAATTTTGAAAGACCAACAAATTTGATAACTCGAAGGAGCTGTTTGAAATCTATTAGCATTCACCACTTAAGCAAAAATACATATTATAGTGCCCTTCCTAACCAAGGCGGGAAATTCATACGGTGAATAAACTGGCCTAAGGCGCCTTAGTCAGAGAGATTAAGGAATAACTTACCTTTCACTGGTCTTCACAATTGCTACTACCAGAAAAATGGCACACAAGTGCAATTATAGATTGCTTACTGAAAAATGTATAATCACGGAACTTTCTTCTAATTCTTCCATAAATACTTTTGCATCCTTTTCGACAACAGGCATGATCGCTTTCATGAATTTGGAAGTGAGACTACGGCCGCGAGTTGCTCAATCACTAACCGAGGCTGGACGCTGGAAAAAATTCTGCGCCCAATCCGATTGTTTTTGCAGATTAACGAGGGAACTATTGATTCTATTGATTAAAATGAAGCATTTTGATTGGTTGAGCACCGTCCAGGGTATTCACTGCGTATTCGTAACAGATTTAAGTTTAACATGAAGTTCTTCTTTCTCTCTTAAGGCCTCACAGCTTCAGAGTTCACTATATTGAAGTTTAGAAGAGCTAAAAGGCTGAAAGGCAACTACATATGCCATTTCAATGACCAAAAACAGTGCAGATTTTTATTTTTTCTGAAAATTGTAGGGTATTCAGTGAATACCTTGAATACCATGACGCTACGCCACTGGTGGTAAGTAGATACAGTTTAAGGATCTCTTTACGGAGTTTTCAAGGACCGAAAGATGAATTTTAAGGAGTATTTCTGTGTTTCTCTATGACAAAAACTAATTCATTTCCTAAACCTGCCGCTCAAAATTCTCTCCCCCTAGAGTTGACCAAGATAAAGAATTTTTAAGCAGTGTTTTCTAAAATGCACGAATTTATCGAGATTTTAAGAAGTAGCATGAACCCTGTATCAAAATACGATTTAAGTACAATGAAGTAGCATTAGGTCAAAATAGTATATTATAACTGCAAAGCACAAACCCATATTGCTGTGAATACATTCCATACATGGGATAGCCCTGGTTTTGCATCATTGGCATATAGGCTTGAGCATTTGTTTGCTGTTGTCCTGATTGTCCAGAACTCGCCATTTGCTGGTTTGCCATTGCTGCTGCCCAATAATTGTAATACATTTGATGGTATGGGTTGTACATTGAATACGCACCAGCAGCATTTGCTTGCTGTCCCTGTGCAACAGTTGAAGACGATGCTGGCACAGAGCTTTCTCCACTCTCCTTTCCCCACCAACACTAAATGTGGCAAAGTCACAAAATAGTTTCAGCAATATACCAACAATAAGGTTAGTTTAAACATAAACAGCTTTTCGTTATATGGGACACTATTTGAGAGCCTCATATTTCAAATACAGAAATCTGCTTGGTTCATATTAACAAGCTATTAATGACTAAAACGTATTGTTCTCATGCTACTTAGATCTATCTATTCACTCTCATCCAACTCAATAATATCCATGATGAAAAATCATTCTATACAAGCTACTATTAAAGATATTATCTGAAACCCTACCCTAAAAATCCTTAACTTGTGAGTATTCAAGGAGTAGGAGAATTTCTTAGTTCAATCGATTGACTGTCTTGCTCAATACTATGTTCCAATTGCATTCACTACTTTAAAAGAATCCCCAATCCAGACCCAAAACCATTTCACTGGGAAAAACCAGGTGATCACCCTTCGAACCTTATTTAACAACATATGCATGGAATTCTACAGTACTATTGTACTATTTGAGAAAAACGAAACCCAAATGAAGAGGGAATAATCAAAATGAATTTCATGGCATTTGTAGTACCACAAATCATGCATTCAGTTACTAAAAGAAAATTCTATTCAAAGAGATGACAAAGTGGGAACTGCAATAGCACCTTAATGTAACAGCCATCCATTTCCTGTCCATTACATTTAACAATGGCAGTTGCAGCAGATTCATGACTGGCAAACCTTAAATAGAACAGAAAAACCAAATAATACAAATAGTTTCCTTTGCCTACTGTTGGAGAACGCACATTGGTGGATATGACAACATTGGCTGATGTTGTTAGGTCCTTTGTCGTTCTCACGACTAATCATTTTGCATGTTATGATGAGAAATTTTGCATTGCCATTTGCTTGGGATCGTGGAGGGAAAAATCTCCCTTTGGCACTTCATGTTACACAGCACTGTTTACCTTGAAAATGCCTTATCTACGCCATGTCAGAGAAATGCTGCAAATATCTTATGATAAAAGCTCACTAAAGAAGCAAGTAAAGTAAGGAAAGAAGTAAAGGTTATGGGAAATAAATGAATGATAAGGTATGTACTGCAGTCGAATCATTTAGCGTGTGCAGTATTTGCCACACGACATAAAACAATCAAGCATCCTCTCTAGTTTCAAAAAACGAATTAGACATTGGAACAGTGATAGATGTAGCTGTAAGCTCTGCAGACCGTGTATCTCAAGAGTGGCATTTTGTTAATATAGTAATTTTTTATAGTTTTATCTTGCAATTATTACTTTTGGGCCTAAATTAGCTGTAATTTAGCTATCAAGTTTTTTATGTAAGCCTACATCAAATAAAGTGAGGATGATAATGATGATACTAATGATGATGCTAGTGATGATGATAATGACGCGGGTGATGATGATGATCAAATTCTCACGCGCCCACATATGCGCAAATGAAATTAGGCGCACTTTTAATCACCTGTACTAACAGCGGTGCTTGAGAGTTTGCTGTTAACATCAAACTCTGCTGACATCATTTTGAAAGTAGCCAACCTTATAATAAATGATTGATTGACAATTTAATGCAACAATTTAATCTTTACTGTATGGTCTAATTATTTTGTACTGCTTCTTAGACAGCTAGCAGGATGTTTCCTACCAATGCAATCGCATGCGCAAAATTAATTGTGTCTGCTAACTGTTTCTAGCACTTAATTCCATTGAACAAATACTGCCACTGTAAAATACAGGATATCAAAAATAGTATACTTACTTAATAAAGCAATAAAGTTTATCCATAAAAATTCTGGTATCTTGAATCTGACCAAAACAGCTGAAGGTCTGGCGAAGTTTATCGTCTATGAATCATGAAACATGTTTACAGAAAACGATGTGCATGAAAAAAATATTGTTTGCACAGAGAATTTCATCTTCATTTTTTATCACTATAAACCAAATTCCCTTATTCCACAAATATCTTACTTACTATCCAAACAAAACTACATATTGAAACAATATAACGAATCCATTGATTTTAAGCATGACTGGTGAAATGTATATCAATATGATATTCAACGGGGAGAGAGACGCCTATTAGGCACTAAAGAAAAGATAAGGCATGCTTAAATATTTCCATAAGCATCATATACCATATCATATAGTTTCCTATATATCTACATGACTAGTAGAATACAGAACATTATGGCATTCTACACATCATGGATTTTAGGAGGAAATTGGCATTCAAATGATAGATAAGAGTATTTCGAGAGTGTAGAAAAACGCCACGGTTTTCGCCGTTTAAGTTACATAGCTTGAGGGACTAAACATCATATTTGAAGATCAATAGCAATTTCCCTTTTCACTTGTTCAGAACATTCTCTTGTCTTTCCATCATACATTTCTTATCTTTCTTGTCACCTTTATTTGCACCTTATTGCTATATTGCAGTGGTCTTCAATCTTTTTGCTGGATCAGAACCCCAAGGAAACATTCAAGTGGCTCAATGCCTCCTTTCTCCCATACCTGCACAGGAAAATTAAAAAGTACTGTCGATCATAGCATCTTTGCAACTTCTGGCGGAGCCTTTGGACTCTACTGGAGGAACCCTGGTTGAAAAAGCACTGCTCCATCGTTTCTGTATTCACAGCTTCAGTGCTCTCCCTTTAACTGTCTGTAAGCATACTGAAAATTGTTAGTAGGTAGGTTTTCCCTCTATACAGTGCTCAAAGTCATCCAATTGCAATATAGGAAATAAAAGCTGGCCCAGCACCATAGCGAGTATGGAGCCTATGAAGGTAATTTGCTAAAATAACAATCTGCTAAAATAACTAGAATTTATTGCTTCCGAGGATACCTGATATCGAATTTGGGAGATTTGCTACATAGACAGTTGTGTTGCTTGAACCAGCGGCTTGATAGACCTCATTGTAATTCAATGCAGGAGCTAAAGAATAAAAATAACTTGCAACATTCAAGACATAATCTGAATAAACAATCATCCAACTGTAATCTATAACATTACTTTGTTTCTGGAAATTAAAATCAATAACTTTTCGTCCAATGTCTTTTGAATGAAACAATATTGCCTAAGATTGCCAAAAACCAAGTAGTTGACATGAAAGTAATGGACTCTCCTGAGTAAATCTCAAGAAACCAGGAGAGAATCAGACCAATACAATACTACATTGACAAAAAGTTGACTCTCACTTATTGAATCTTCAAAAACAAGGCTGGTCAAGAAGCAACATTAATACAGGGCAATATCCTAATTGTAAAGAACTAAACCAACCAAATAATTTAAGTTCATTGTGCTAAGCTGATAAGTGGGGCTGATACCCAACAGTACTTACGTTTTTGCTGTTGCTCACCAGTTCCTGGAACTTTATTTCTTGTCGCCCAGTTAGTTCTAATGGCCTTTGCACCCAATGTAGCACCTACAAATGCAAAATATCAACTATTAATATGGGATTCTAGTACAACTTGCATTGCTTCTCTTCTACTGTAGAACAAAAACAAATACACATATAGTATTTATAATATAGTATTAAGTAGAAACCCACACAAAAGAACCTGGTTATGAGTTGAAATTTTTATAGGCAGTCTGCGCTTTTCAAGTTGCACAACATATGACAAGATTATTATGCAAGAATTTTGAATTTAAAGCATTCTAAAGAATCATCAAGAATTATTGTGCTGACGACATTGCAAATGTTAGCAAAACATGTGGTGTATACAGAACCTTGTTGAGAATCTTACAGAACCTTGTTATACAAGAACCTTGTTAAGAACCTTACAGGCTGGAATTAAGAATTCCAGTTCAATAATTTAGAACCTACCAGGCTGCCCAGGAAAACCCTAGGTTCTTTTATACGGGTTTCTACTGTAACCAAAATTATCTTTATAGCATGAATAATATACGAAAATACCTTGCATTTTGTTAATAGCATCCTCTGCATCCTAAAGATAAATTAATATATTCAAAAAAACCATTGTTTAAACGAAGGAAATTTCTTGACTACAATAAATGATTGTGTCCTAAATTCACCTGGTCAAGTAAACACACATAAAAGCAAAAGATTAAAAATTTTCTCTGAAAAACAAAATTACTTAAAATTGCATGGATAGCCAGATATATCTAAAAACTAACATCACCTGACAACACAATTTTGGCAAAAGATAATTTGGAAGCATTAAGAGCATAACAATGCCTTAGCTGCAAACATGAGCATTAGAATGAAAGCTGAGAAGCAACTGAATCACAAAAACAAGCTGGCATGCAGAGCTTTCAATATTGCCGGCTACTTCTGCCTAAACTTCCATCTACTGACTTGACATGATGTAAAAAGTACACATAATGGGTGGCCCTCTATGGGTCACAGCTACCTACTATGCATGATCAGACTTATCCTTAATATTATTGAAAGCTCTGCCACGATCATTATTTCAAACAAAATACTAAACATCAAAATAGTTTTATAACCAACTCTCTATTAACAACAATAAATTCAAAAGTCTAACCTAAATAAAACAGTGAAAAAAACAATATACTAAAGGCTTATTTGCAGCTACATACACAAATGAAAACATATCAAAATTGTAGAATGATTCAACTCAGGTATACATACAATTTTTGATTTGAAAGACACAAAGCCATATCCCTTGCTTTGATTTGTCACAGCATCTCTCACAACACGTACAGCCCTTAAATAAAATGAAATTTCATACAATAAAATGCACTGATTAGTCAATAAAGACCAAATTGAAGTTGAATATGACTGATCTTAAAGACTAACTAAACATGATACAGGCCATAAAAGAAAGCATTCAATTTCATGAAGATGCCTTGGTACAATCAGAGCAATTTTAAATATCATAACAAAATAACTGTATCCAATGTGTAAGTCAATAAGTTTCATAGAATACACAACATGCCCAACTATTTACCAATTGTCCATACTTAACATTTTCTTTCCAGGATCTACATCCCAATACCGTCTAGTTTAATTAGAAAAACTCCACATGCTATAAGAAATTGCTATTTGGGGGCTCTAGCGGCCAAGCCATCCCCATAGGCTCTTCATGATACATAACAGCGTCACTGTGAATCACAAAGGCAGTGTGCTTTTTCACTTTATGAGAATACAAATCAAGAGATGCACCTAGCATTTAAGGGTCTACTCTCTGAAAACATGACAGACATGTCAAGAAATGGCCTAACAAAATACTTTGGCATAAAAAATTCTCATCTCATTTGAAATTCAGTCAAGGAAAATTGCTTTCAAACACTTGTCCAAATTTTCTCATGATGAAAATCATTGCAGCTAATGCATACCAATATTGCATTAAGCATGAGCACTTTAATATATTATAAAACTACCTTTTCATAGAAACTTACTCTGAGAGAAACACAGTACCTAATAGTAATTATGAGATGGAGACAGAGACTTATTCAAAAAGAGAATTTCTACTAAGGACCTCTGATAGCTCTCTCAATATGTAATATCCACTGCATGTTATAGCACTCTTAACAGCGCAAGATTTAATCTGGCTAGCTTCATATTTTATTCATTGGGTATTTAAGAAGTTCCATTATGACACTACTTACACAATTTCCCCAAAGATTTCAAAAGCTTTTCTAACTGCTTCTTCATTTATGTCCTGATCTAAATCTCCAACAAAGATGGATGAACAGGCGCCATCTGTAATGATAACTAATACTGAAATATCCCTTAAAATGTAACTCTCACTATATACCTGTCAATGCAATACATTGAAATCTGCCTGTAACAATATCTGCCTGATTTGATAGTTAAATGAAAATTTGATGTGCCTGAATATTTCTTTTCAGGTGGTGCTCAAAAATTTGATTGCACAAAATTGGAAACAAAGAGAAACAAGAGTTATAGTTTAAAATGATTCTTTCCAAAAACAACAAGTAAGCAGAAGCTCTTTCCTGTGAACAAGGAGGAGCCTTATAATCTGAAGTGTGTTTTAGAGTTTCTGGTTTGGTAATTTTAGACTTACAATTTGCATGCAAACTGATTTTGTCAGTATTTTAGGGCATTGCCCGTTTACTATTTCATGCATCATTACTAGCTTATTGTATACAACCACAGCTACAAATGTGGAAAACAGACATAGAGTTGCATACATTCCATACTTTTACATTTTTCCCTTCACTCTGATGTGTGCAAAAATTTAATGCCTGTAACAGTATTTGCCTAATTTGATGGTTAAGTAAAAACTATCAAATTAGGCAAATATATATATATATATATATATATATATATATATATATATATATATATATATATATATATATATATATATATATATATTGTATACTCTGGATAATAGGACTTTAGAAAATCTGCATTTTTTCCATAATGCCAAATTTATAGAGTAAATTATACTGGCTATTCCAATTTTTTGGGACGTGACTCTGCTGTATCTGGGTATTCTGTCAAATACTGATTTCCAAAATGCTTGAAATTGTCAAAAGATCAACAAAAAATACACTTCTGAAAGAAAGGAGACAGAATGCACCATACCTAAAGGATCTTTCCATAACTATTTCACTAACTGGCGGCTCTTTTTGTGGGAAATGTTTTCTGAAGGGCTTCACTTAGGCCCCACTTACACTGGTATGAATCACTTCTTGCTTTGTACCAATGTAAACAAGACTTTTTGCTTAATCCTGATTTTTCCTTTACTCTTAATCAATCCAGAATATCTGGAGTATACTGTATATATAAAATTTGGTACAATTTTAAACATAAAAAACTACATGCTTTATTTTCTCTGCATCACCCACAGCAGCAAGGATGCAAGTCATCTAGTCTCAACCGTATGTGGTGCTTCCAATTTAATGGCATCAACTCAACACAAAAAAAGAACAAGGGGGACTTAGTGCTCCTGATATATTATTCAAATGGCTGATATAATATGTCTGGCAAAACAGTAATATTAAAACAAAAGAGCATACAATATTTTTGTCCAGTTTGTCCCTTATTTGATGATCCAGAAGTTGCCCAGTTGACTTTGACTTTCTAAAAGTTAATTAGCAGTTCATTAATTGGTGAAAACAGACATTGTTATACACTCTGGAACCATGATTTATGAAAAAGGTGTGTGTTTTCATTTTCACATATAAGAAGGCTTGGGTTAGCCTCAAGTAAGGAATATTTCCTTTTTGCTATAAAAAATGTCAAGTTTCCAATATAAATACTAATTAGATCTTTAAGCATGACAAAATCAAATGCCTCATGTTATATGAGAATGTAATGGACAGGGTTTATGTACACTTTTTGAAAAACTTGCTGACTTTTGGCTGAAAACCACAAGTTTTCCCTGACTTTTGTCATGAAAACCTATATTTTTCCTGACCTTTTCTGGAAAAAAAAACTCTTTCCCCTGACCTGAGGGGTCAAGGCACTGGCCTTGACTGCCAACAGCTGCTATTTTTTGCATGGTTTTAACAATCTGTTTGACTAGGAGCTGTAAATAGCAAAGCTAACCAACAATTTCCTTAGATAAATTAACTTATAAACTTAAAAATGAAACTTAGAAGGGGGCAAACTTTGAATGTAAACTGAAAAAATTAAGTAACCATGTGATGATAAAAGATGAATTCTTCTTCCTGACCTACAGAAGGAAAATGCTAGTCCCACTGACTACTGCAAGTTTTCCTGACTTTTCCTGACTTTCACTGACCTTACTGAAAAGGAACCTCACCCCCTGACTTTCCCTGACAGTATAAGCCCTACTGGAGTAGAAATGCTTACAAGATAAACATGAAGATGAAAATATAACAGCCTGTTCAAAACATAAGCACCATAGGGGTTATCCAGACCAAAAGCACATGGGGAGGGGGTTAAACTTACATCTACATACAATGGAGGAGGTGGTCAAAAACTGCTGAAAATTCTGAGTACATACTATCTGGATTGCACCATTTACACCTTTAAATATCTTGAAAGAAACACAGGGAGACAGCATAAGTACATTGACTCCCATACATCAAGCTATGTTGAAGCAAGAGAGAATGATATTATCAAAATATAATCACCTTGCTAAATACTTCTCTTCCATTCAAAAATGACATGCCAGCCATTGCAGCTTCATGATCAGCAAAAGTAACAAAACAATATGCATCAGTACCCTGTAAAATACCAGAATATGAAATTTTTCCCAGTAATATTTAATGCTTACCTTGTAGACCCCTGGCCATTTTTCCTTAGGCAACAGCACCTGGTCTTAGTGGGGGTGCTTGGCAAGTGCCAAACCAAAAAAACTTAATTTCTTTCATTTTCTCGCTTTTGTCATTTTAACTTATAACTTCTGCATCTTTTTGTAACCTTTTCCCTACCTTTGACATCCAAGCTCATTGTCATAGATACCTACCAGTATCCATATAATGAATTTAACCTGCTACTTCAGGAAAAAACTATTAATACCTATATATTTCCCTGACTTTCCCATTTCAATCCTACCTAATTGAAAACAAAAACTCCAAAATAGAGGAGTGCAAATTTTAGAGTTTTAGTAAACTTTTTGAAAAAGTATAATTAATTGAAAAAGTAAGTAAAAATAGTAAAATAGTAGTAATAAGAATCAAAACACTCCTCACTAGCCTGGCAACCTAATACTGACTCCACCGACAGGCAGTTCAAGCCATGCTACCCTGAAAATAAGATGTAGACAGTTGTATAACAGATTACTATCAACCATTATTTGGAACAGTTGATAAAAACCCAAATACATGGACCGAAATTGCAAAGGAAAATGCACTTTCTTTCTTGTAGTCTGCCTTTTTCTATGGAAACAGTTAGCCCAGAAAGGCATCAGACAACAATACCAAAAATAGACAACACAATACAACCAACATACTAAATAAGACACTGACAACATGAATTCCACTTTGTGTACATGCAAAACACAAACAATCCTGGAAATCAATTTTGGCAATACAATTATTAACTTGATGAACAAGGGACTAATTACAGATTGACTGAAAATACATACAAAAACTTAAAATGATACATACATCTTGTGGGTGGAACATCTTTGCACTAAGAACTTTTTCACGTAAATGTGGCAAACCATTTTTAAATATATCAATCATCATCTGTTCTGTTACTCTACTACCATCAAGGTTGCCCACATATCTAAAAGTACAGAGTTCAAACATCACTCACAAAATCTAAACCAAGCATCTAATAAAGAAATTCTTTTAGAACAGCTCAACAGTGAAAGGCATAACTTAGCAGTTATAAGCTGCCTCAGCCCCTGTGAACTGGGCAAAGAGTAACACATACTTGAAAAGTACTGGGCTCTGAAGCTGACCAGTTGTGACAGCTGATCAACAGTAAAAGATGCTTAGAAACATGCATATTCTAAATACTGATGAACTGTCACAGCAGGCTAATGTTATAGCCAATACATTTCCTGCTTCTTCAAGTCAACATACAACTTCTTCCATAATGTGAAAAAGGAATGGGAGCAAACTCAGCATAATGTACTGTCTGTAAAAAGTGGTTTCACCAATATTGCTCAGGATTGAGGAATCTCAGGGGAGTGCAGAACTTTGTGTATTCAATATGTGAGTGAGAGCAAGAGAATGGTAGTGACACAAGGGAAGAGGAGCATATTGCAATAGCAGTAAGTGATGGTGTGCTGTAGGAGCTAGAACAGTTCTGATACTTAGGGGATATGTTGAACTGTGAGGCAGGTGTAGAGGGATCAGTAAGAGCGAGAGCAGCAGCTGCATGGGGAAGATGGCGATAGGTTCTCAGCTTAGTGGTGAACTGTAGCATAGACTGGAAGACCAGAAGAAGGGCTTATGAAGCTTGTGTGAGATCTGCTCTTCTTCATGGAACAGAAATATGGGCACTGACAGAAAGACTGATGGATGCCCTACAAAGATGTGACCACAAAATGTTGAGATACATGGCAAATGTGAAGTGGCAGGATGGGCTAGTATTGAGGTAGGGACATATGTGGAGTGGAGGACCTCTCTGCTAAAGTGAGGCAAAGAAGACTGAGATGGTTTGAGCACATAAGAAAAGCAGAAGGCAGTTTGTTGAGTGAAGTGGAGGAAGGAAGAATTGGAGGTATCAGGGTTCCCATGCTCTTTTTACTTACAAAAATAAGTATTTCAGTAATTCTTAAGGAGAATTTAGCTTGATTACAACAAAATCCACAATAAGTAAGGTGATTTAAGGAGGATTTATGATATTTGCCTTTTTTCACCAACAAAACACACAAGATCTACTCTATCAACTAGGTCGTCATCATCATTATCATCATCATCACCATCACCATCATCACCACCAGCACCATCTTCATCACCAGCATCATCATCACCACTAGCATCATCTTCATCATCATCACCACTAGCATCATCTTCATCATCATCACCACTAGCATCATCTTCATCATCATCACCACTAGCATCATCTTCATCATCATCACCACTAGCATCATCTTCATCACCGCTGCCACCACCACCACCACCACCATCATCATATCCCCATACTTATCTCCATATTGTACAAGATAGCAGGGTTCATACATGTTTCTAAGAAAACAATTCCCTGACTTTCTGGCTGAAAAAATGACACATTTCACTGACTCTGGGTGCAAAAAGACTACATTTTCCCTGACTTTAATGAGAAGGTACTAAACAAAATTAATAACTTTAATAGACTTAAAAACACAGGCCTGTAGACAGCTGAACTGGATATGGGGAGGGAGGAGAGTACTGGTGTAGAAGTCAAGTTAAAAGCTGAATGCTTTTGCATGTTACACACATGTCCCAATGAATCTAATGGTATTTTTCCTTTATCCAAAGGTATTGCATGGGAAATGGGTGTCTAAGGTGTCATCCTCTTGAATGTCAGAAAATGCCCTTTGGCAGAATAGAATCAATTTGCTTTCATCATCAATCTTAAAAGACTCAACACCAAAGCTAGAAGCAAAACCACCTCTTCTTATGCCAGTCCACTAAGGAAGAGGCATAGTCTACCCCCAGATACCTGGCATTGGCTACACGAAATGCAATCAGTGAGTAAATGTTCCCTATCACTCAGCAGGGTAATTATCTACATGTTATCTTTGCAGCAAGAAGGCAAATCCAAGAATTGAAGTGCTGGCATCTTACTCTCTGACTAAGTTTCATACTGACATTCCTATAATAATTGTGCCAGAATGACAATAGATGTTAAACTTTTTGCACAACAGTCACAACATCTGCATACCACATATAAGAGTTATAATATTACTAGATTGGGTAAAATAAATCAAGAAATTATTGAATATTACAGTGTAGACTACTTCTATGTACAGCCTCAGCGAATTATTCCCCCTGCCCAGCAGCATTTTTGGAACCGTAAAAACATAACACAACAAACAAGAATCATCTTGGTAGTAGATAAACTTTTAGAGGACTACATTAATACGCTTGAAGAAACAGAGCTTCTGAACACTTGTTGCAGACTATATTCAAAGTTCTTCCAGGTCCAGGTCCAGGTGGGGCTATTGCAGGCATTGCTGCCCTTGGCCCGCCACATTGAGATCGCGAATAAGTCTTCTCAATTGATTTCTGTTCAGGGCTATCTCCTTGCATACATCAAACCATTCCTTATCCCACACTTTCAAAGTCATTCTGGGTGGCTTGACTTGGCTCTTTAGTTCATCATTGACAATCATTCTCCATGTTTTTCTGGTTCTGCCCGGGGGACATCTCCAGTTTTTGCCTTTTTCGAACTCCAGAGCTGCATTAGGAATTGTGTCCTCTATCATTCTCAGCACATGTCCCAGCCATTTCAATCTACGTTTCTGAATAGTGACAGCACAGGATTCCATTTTCGCTGTCGGAAAGATGTCATTAGTGAGCTTTTGCCCTCTGTGGAGAATTTGGCGAAGGCATCGCTTTTCAAACGATTCCAGCAATTTAAGATCAGAGTCCTTCAGCGGCCAGCTTTCACAGCTGTATAGGACAACACTCCTGACACACACTTGATAGATCTTGACTTTGACCTTGTGAGGTATGTGCTGCATTGGTTCCACAACTTGTTCAAAAATTTGAAGCTTCCTGACACCTTTCCAATACGAGACTCAATTTTGGAGCTGACACTTCCATCAAGTTGGATCTTGCTTCCAAGGTACTCAAACCTGTGAATACGTTCAATCTCTTCATCGTAGACCGTGAACTTCTGGCCAACGTTCTGCATGCAGAACTTTGTTTTGGCAACATTGAGGTGGAGTCCAACGCGTGTTGAATTTCTTGCGACTTTGTCAAGTAACTTTGGCGCATCATCACTGTTGTCATCCAATAAACAGATATTATCCGTGAAGTCCAGGTCTGCTACAATCATGTCATCAAGTACAACTCCACGATTATCGTTCTTGAGAGTCTGTGCCATAATCCAGTTGATGGCGAGATTGAAGAGGAACAGGGAGAGGATTGAGCCCTGCCTCACGCCACTATGGATACTAAACTTCCTGGACATATATTCAAAGTTCTTCCCTGAATTTTGAGTTTTTTAGAAAATATTTGCTGACTTTACCTGACTCTCTCTGACCTTCCAGACTTTATGAGCCCTGATCAAGCTAGTTCTTGCAGTGAAATTGCAAAACAAAACATATTAGATTTTTCATATAAAAAATTTTTGCAATCCACTGGCGTGAAATTTTTGTGCAAACATTAATTTAAAATTATGTTTTTTAAGGAGACTTAATTTTGATAAGTTTGATAAAATTAAGGATTTGTATGAATTTTAAAGGATATTTTCTTTTTTCTTAAGGAGTTTTAAGGATTTTAAGGAGGACGGGAACCCTGGGCAGATGGCCAGTGGGAAGGCCCAAGAAAAAGTGGAGAGCATGCTTGACAGAACTCCACCTAAGCCGGTCCCAAGCCTGGTTGAAAAAGAAGGGGGGTTGGGCGTAGGGTTAGCACCCCTATCCGTAAAAACCAAACTCGCTATGGAAACAGAAAACAGCAAATCTACAAAACATCGGTGCAATGTGGTGGCTTTGCCCCAATGTATGATGCCTGTGTGCCAAAGCCGAAAGGACGCTTACAGTCTGATGAAGAACTCAACGCTGAGTGCCACGCGCCCAACAAATGTTGGGACTTGGAATGTGAGGACAGTCTACCAGGCAGGAAAGATCACCCAAGTTGATAGGGAATTTGAAGCTTATCAACTTGAAATCCTCGGACTAACAGAAGTACGATGGACTGGAAGTGGAAAAAATAAAACAAGGCGGAGTGACATTTTTGTATTTGGGTCCAGAGGCCCATCACGAAAGAGGAGTAGGCATACTCCTAGGAAAGGAAGCTACAAGGGCACTGATAGCCTGGAATCCTGTAAACGAACGGATAATCACAGCAAGACTTTACACAAGACATTGTAAAGCCATGGTCATGGCAGTCTATGCTCCGACAGAAGAAGCAGATGATGCAGACAAAGATGAATTCTACCAGCAATGTCAAGATGTCCTTAACAGCATATCGTCCAGTGATTTAATACTGCTGATGGGCGACTTCAATGCGCAAATCAACGGTCAGAAGCATAACAGAATCACCAGACCTCATGGATCAGCCCAAAATACTAACGATAATGGTGAACACATGTTACTGCTGTGCAACATCAACTGGCTGTGTATCGGCAACACATACTTCGTTCACAAAACAATTCACAAGAAAACCTGGAAATCACCAGACGGTGAAACTGAGAATGAAGTCAACTACATCTGCATTAGCAAGAGGTGGTGATCAGCTCTGAAGGACGTGAGAGTTTGCCGAGGTGCAGATGTAGGCTCCGACCACCATTTTGTAAAAGGAAAAGTCCAACTAAAACTTAAGAAGTTGGAAAAACACAACCCAGTTAAACCATTTGCGATTGAAAAACTAAAGGAAGAGCAGACATCCACTCAGTTCCAACTCAAGTTGAGCAACAAATTTCAGTTGTTGGACGAAGCTGGTGACTATGAGGAGCAGTGGGCTATGTTCAGAGAAGTGGTCGTCAGTGTTGCAGAAGATCAACTTGGTAGAAGAAGAGCAAAAAGATCTGAAATGTGGATCCAAGAACATACATGGATTCTGATTGATGAATGGAAAAAAATCAAACAAGCGATGCAGCAAGCACTGACACCGGAAGCCAGTGTTTAAGCCAGGGAAGCCTATCGAGTGGTCAATAAGGCAGTGAAAAGAAGCTGCCGAAAAGACAAAGATGAATGGTTCAAGCAAATAAAGGTGTTGACAAATCTGCTTAATGCATGCTGGCAACACCAGAAAGTGCCAAAAGACTGGTGAAATGGTGTAATCATCAAACCACCAAAGAAGGGAAATTTGGCTGACCGCAACAACTGGAGAGGTGTCACCTTATTGTCAGTTCCAGGAAAGGTTCTCTGTGGCATTCTTCTCGACAGATTAAGGGATGTGGTGGACACCAGGCTACGTGAACAGCAAGCCAGTTTTGGAAAGGGCAGGTCATGCAATGAGCAAATCTTCACCCTGAGAAACATCATCGAGCAGTGTCTGGAGAAGCAGCAACAACTTCACATCAACTTTGTAGACTTCAAAAAGGCGTTTGACTCGGTTCACCGTGAATCACTGTGGAGAATCTTGGAAGTGTATGGCATCCCGCCCGAGTACATAAAAATCTTCCAGGACCTATATGAAAACAGCAGTTGCTGCATTAAAATGCAAGACACAAACAACAAGTACTTCCAAATTGCAACAGGAGCCAGACAGGGCTACATCCTCTCGCCCTTCCTTTTTCTGATGATGATCGACTTCATCATGAAGAAGGCAGTCAACAATTGCAGACAAGGGCTACGCTGGCAGCAGCATGCCCAATCACAGTCACAACTTATGCAATGGCCATGCTCAGTATGTAAGACCAACATCAGTCGAAAAGGGTACTCCTTCAAGTGCAATAATTGCCAACTGTGGGTGCACAAGAAATGCAGCGGAATCATCAATTGAGAATACACAAATAAGTGGGCCTGCCCCGAATGATGCATTCGCAAACCATGTCACCAGCTTCTGTGGACCTTGACTTTGCAGACGACATTGCCCTGTTGGCAGAGTCAAGAGAAGGCCTTCAACAACTTACCAACCAATGAGCTGCATGGCAAACAAGCTGGGACTGTGGATGAGCAATGAGAAAACCAAAGTGATGTCACTCTGTCAGACGAAAGAGAATCAAAGTCGAATGAAAACTGGCGCAGAAGCAGTGGAGGACGTGGACAGCTTCATATACCTTGGAAGCACCCTGGCAGTTAACGGTGGAACAGACGATGATGTTCGAAGAAGGATAGGCAAGGCGGCAGCAGTCTTCCAAAGACTGGCAAGCATATGGAGGAGCTCTAGAATATCAGAGAGGATCAAGCTATGTCTGTACAACTTGATCGTGCTACCAACAGCGCTGTACACGTGTGAAACGTGGAGGATAACATCGGCAATATCGACAAGACTGAATGCATTCCATCAACAATGCCTGAGGAGAGTTCTGAACATTACGTACTTGGACCTGATCACCAATCAAGAGGTGCTGCACCAAAGCAATTCGCGGGGGATGCAGGAAATTGTAACTGAAAGAAGAATGAGATTTGCCAGTCACGTCCTCCGACTACCAAACCAATGACATGTACGACAAGCCATTACCTTGAAGCCTTTTAGTGGCACCCGAAGGAGAGGCCGCCCCAGGATCACGTGGCACAAGACCTTCGAAGAGGACCTGCGTAGCATCAACCTTGCAATGGACAGCGTCAATGTGGAAGCTGCAAGCCGAGGAACGTGGAGGCTGTTGACTGCCCGATGTGCAGATTTGCATAGGAAGGACTAAGGTCTAAGTTAAGGTAATGTTTGACAGAGGATATGAACACCTTGTGAATAAAGGATCACATGGCACAAGATTGCCAGTTGTGGAAGGTAGTGATCACCCACTCAACCCCACTTTAAATGGGAAATTATGAAAGTTAAATGATGATGATGATGATGATGATGATGATGATGATGATGATGATGATGATGACGATGATGATGATGATGATGATGATTAAAGTAGAATCAACAAAACATAACTATCTATACAAAACAAATCACAAACTTTGGTTGGTGCATGAAACAATTTAGCATCAATAATAGTACATTGAAGCAAAGTATACTCTTGCTATGATTGGGTGTGATGCAAATAGGTCTACCATATAATGCGACATATCTTAAATACTTCAATAACTGCAATCTTTATTACAAGTATGCTATACTCCAGATATTCTGGATTGATTGGGAGCAATGAAAAAACCTGGACTAAGTGGAGATCCAGGTTTTGAAACATAACAATGAAGTAGGGGCTGAAAAAAGTAATTAAAGATTGAAACTACTCAATCTCAGACATCTCCTATGAATTTCAGTAATAGTTATGAAAATATTGTTTTCATAGCATTTTTTCTAACTGTTATAAACTGAGTTGAAACAAAGTTTTTGCGAAGCATTTTAACTGTAAATGGAAATCATTGGAGTCATTGACAATCTCCCAGCAAAGCTACGGAGAGCAATGGGACTATCACTTGCTATTGCCTGCTGGTAAAGTTCTGGAGAACAAATATCTACTGTCACTAGCTATTGCTTCTATCTACTGCTTTGTCTACTGGTCGCCAGGTGTGACAATTTTATTTGAGTAACTTGTTTATTCACTAATGATTTGACTCTCACTGAGCAACAATGACTGGCTAGCATGATTGCAGTTTTTAAATGCATGTTGTGTAAAGTTCTTACACACTGTACTAGCAAAGTGCTTGGGCCAAATGACAAGCTTGATGTTGAAACATTGGGGTGGAGCTTACATAGCTTTAAAATGTAAAAACAGCATTAAGGCTGGCTCTAACTGAGGAAAAGCAAACCAATAAAATATAATACTTTTCAAAATATATGAAACATAAAAAACAGCAGATAAATATTCCTTTTGACTTACAGTGAATTGCCACTTGTATCTTTAGTCTAAAAAGCAAATGTTTATAAACCTTAGAAAATTGACACATGTAACTAAACATAAAGTAGAAAAAAAACAAGTAATAAGTAATTCCATACAGTAGATTCCTTAGCATTTGAAATTCCAGGAGAGATAAATTGATTTGAGACAAAGAGGAGTTTGAAAGTGTGACAGTTGTGAAATAGCAGTAAAAATAAAGATGGAAAAGCACACAGTGGTCCCAGAAAGTGTCAAGCAGGCATTTAGCTTTACTTTTGAAACTCCCAATAACCTGATACTGGTTGAGGGCTCATTTGGAACATAGTAATGAGGCAAATATGGGAAAAACAAAAATAATGCAATTTTCCAAATTATGGAGCTCTTTGGTCAAAAATCAGCCTTGCTAAAAGTTGAAAAAAAATTGTTGACCACATACTGCTTGAACATAATAACCAGATAGCAGTCTAGGTTATAAAAAAATCAACAAGTACATGCCAATGAACCAGGAGGCCTAGGTGTAAGACCCATTCAGGCTTCAATACCAGACTTAGTACCCCATTGAAAAATAGTGCATTCAAATCCTTTCTGCATCATTTTGTACATATAGCAAATACTGTAATAGGCAGAAAGGGCCTTCTAGCACTCAACAATTAAAGTTCACTCACAATGAAATCATCAATTAGATCATTCCATGGTGGAATATAGAAACTATGTTGTAAGGGTGAAAACCAGGTGCTGCATTTAAGGGTTGATTTTTAAAATTCAATAGAATTCAATAAAAACAGGTTTGGGTGTCAATTTTTCTTTCCCACATTAAAAATCAACTAGAAACACAATGTTTATCCTATTTTACAATTACAAAGGGGGTGTTCTGGTATTTAAAAGACTCTGAAATACCCAACAGTGCCAAGCCTCAACCCCACTGTTTTGTCTTTATCTTTATTCTTCTTAACTTTCTATCACCAACTTTCTTCTGCATCAGAAAGGCTAGGGATTTGGGAAAATCTCACATTGCATGGTACATTGTGAGCATAAGTTCACAGAGTGCCCAATGACCCCTCACCTAATGAATTATAATTGGGCAATTCTATTGTGATGGATATATACTTTGCACAATTACATTATCCATAAAATGATTCCAACAAGGAGCCTACAGATTCTTACCATCTCAAGTAAGGTATTGGTATGTCAATGAATATTTAAGATCAGCTTTCAAATAGTTTCAAGCATAATCAATACAGAGTAGCTGTTAAAAGTGATGTGACGGATGCATTTGCAAAATATTTTTCTGCATTACGGTGGTAAATTAGTAGGATGTTTTACTAAATTTTGAACCTAGGTCACTGGGACGGGAATTTAAAATCTGTAATGGACATACACATTTTATGTGATGGATGTACATGTGTAGAAATAGCTCTCATAAACACTTAAATATAGTAGTTCTTAGCACTAAAATCAAGTGATACATAGTTTACAACTACTTTATTATGATTATTACTTATTTTTGACTTAATGACATTCAGAGGAAGACATTGTCGTGTAATGAAAATTTGTTAGTATCATTCTCATCTGAAGCAACAAGTGGTGCAAATAACGATATCCTGTTGTTTGAGGAAATAGATACTAATACTTCAAGTGCTTTGCTGATCAAACCTGCTTTCTTTGCACCCTGAATCCTTTTATGACAATGCTCCTGCTTGTCATTTTAGTAATAATAAATTTTTCCTTCTCTGGTCAAGTAGGACAAACATGTGATAGACATTCTAGTGCTATGCCAGCAGATCTTCAGTTCTAAGATATTTTCAATTACAGAGCCTTGTAAGGTGCATTTCTTTTGGGAATCAGTGGTGTACAGCAGGGAGCATGGGGGCACAAAGCCCCTAGCTGTGACTGGAAGGAGCAAATCCCCTAACTCTATCAAATTTTTGGAAAAAGGAGCATAGAAGAATCATTATTCTGCTTTAAAAGGCTATTTTAGATTTATAGTGCTGTGAAGAAATGGTTATAGGATATTAAGTGTGTTGTTTACTGGACAACATTGTTTTCTTATACAACTGCATGGACTAACTTCAAAGTTTATTACAAAGGTACATACAAGAAAACAGCCCCCCTTTTCAGCTATTACTAGAGCCCCCTAGCTATTGATTTGCTGCTACACCACTGTTTAGAACTCAATATCCTCTCAATAAGTTTTAATGCACCAAGCTCAACGGCAGACAAGTTAGACCTGTCTCTTAATACCTGTTTCTTTTATTATGTATGACTACTGTCAATGTATGTTGCATAGGTCTTTCTGACTTCTTTCAGCTTCTGGTTTTGTTTTGCCCACAATTCCTTTTCAGGAGTCTTCCCCATCTCCATAAAGCAAAAACCATCACACATCATTACCAGTAGTACTTGAAGTCCATTAATTTCCAAATAATATTATATATACAAAAAATAGTCAATGTAGTGAAATGACAGTTTGAATTGTGTTCTGTGCAGTGCTCAACTTTCAAGGCACAAAAACAAAGAAAAGCTTCTATATTAAGTAGCACATTGTTGTAACAAATAATTGGTGCATAGCTAATATTCTAAATTAACAAATTTAGTCAAACTTTATTCCTAGGTTTCTTTTCCATAAATTCAAGTGCCATGTAGAGTGAAAATGTGACAGACATACAATTAAAACATGACAGATGAAAGAAAATGTGTACACCCATCACAGCATTTTTGTCCAAATTATAAGAGGCCTGCAATTTTCCTTTGAGAAACTGGTCAACTGTATTGAACTTATTTACAATCCTGGACAAAGTAACTTTTGATAGCTTGGTTCAGCTACATGACCTTTTAATTGAATATTTTTGTGACAGAAGTACACTGCAATTTGTTTTCAGCCAAAAAAACTAAACAAGCAAATTAAATATACTTAACTTAGGCTAAAATTATGTTTCCTAGGCCTATTTCTGATTGCACAGTTAAAAAATTATGTAAAAGTATGACTGGGTCACTATTTGAAGAAGATTTTTAGAAGTGATATGTATTTGTGAAATTTGGTCTTTACCATACCTCCTGTAAAATTGTGCATAGATTCCTGTTCCTGTCTACTTTTCATTACTGCTTTATGAAACTAGATACCCTACTCATCTTTTGATGACCCAAATTTAAGGCCCCATCCATTTCTAATTTTTCATCTAGAGGTTGATGTTATTATGGAATTGCACAGTTATTCTCACTTTGGTATGACTCCAAAGGAAGTTTGAAATACAACCAAGCCTTAATACTTACCACTTGCCTTATCACACAATTGACTGCACTCACAAATAGGTGTTTCTACACATGTTCTAGTAAAGCTACAATCAAATTTTTATGATTTGAAAAGGCTATTGACTTTATCTTGTCTTTCTACTTCACACCTTGTCATCTTGACCACAATCATCACCTACTTCCAACTTTTTAGAGCAGCATTTAGACTGATGATGAAGAACTGCTTTTAAATCTATTCTTTAAACTATGGCAGTTTCCAAATTCAATCTTTTTGATAGTTCTTGCCTTTGCAGTACCTTACAGTTCTTTTCATTGTTTCTGAGTGCATGTATGCAAAGTTTATAAATAGTGTAATTTCTGGGCACAATCATTTGCACATGCTGATTACCACAAACAAGGTATTTTGCCTATGGCAAGGCCTGTACAATTCAACAAAGTCAGTAACCTGCACATTCATATTATAGTATGGCATTCACTTTGGGTTGCAGCTGCAAACTCCATAAAGCCTGTGTGAAAAATCACATAAAAATGTCTCCTCCTAAGCAAACACAATATTTTATGAGGATTTACTTAGACGCCACAAAAATGCATCACATAAACATAAAAAACTTAGCCAAATAGTTTTTGGTCATGGGTCTCGAAACCACAGCTCACGGGCCAGATGCACCCTTCAAGACCTTTTAATTCAGCCTGTGGAGAATTGTCTATGACAAAAGGTAACAAAAATTACCCATATCCTGCCTAAATCAACCACTTAATTGTAAATTATAATAAATAGTAACTGAATAAAATAATATTAAATAAATAATTAAAAGCAGCAATGCTGTTTTACTTCTTTTCTGTTTCCCCCACCTGTTGTTTAATAGCTGATGTGGCTCCTGGGCAGAAAAGTTTGGAGACCCCTGGTTTAGGCTATGTGGTATGTCAAAGTTTAGGTCTTTTTTGGTGACCCATGTATCCAGCATAAACTCTTCCTTGATGTACTGGAGTCACATTCAGGAGAGTAATCATGGGGAAGCACTGTATAACACCATTATACTGCCTAAAATGTTTGGTCTTCACTATTATGGTACCTTCTGAAGCACATGCTGACAAATTTTGCTTTTGTTTAAAAATGATAAATAAATTTCAAACAAAGGCAAAGCTGTAAAATGCTGTATATAGTTTAATCTGCTGCAGTATACCTCCTTAAATTGCATAACTATACTTTGCTGCTTTGTTCTTGGCACTGGCATTGAGGCTGGAAGAGCTTTTTTGCATCTGGTTATGAATCCTTGATATTTGATGAAACATGGTTGAGGAATCAGTTTTCCTTCAACATATAAAGATCAATGACAAAAACAGGATACAGTCAATTTTGGAAAACTGTGCTTCCAAAGCTCTAGAAGGAGTTGGATTCCCTTACACTGGTTTCATGTGTCCAGCCAACATATCATGGTTCATGTCTCTCACAATTTGCCCCCAATGCCAAGCCAGATGGCTACAGGGTTGTCTTCCATTAATAAAAGGTAGCCCATCATGCACCCCTTACCCAACAGTCAGTGGCCAAACAATTGATTATAAAAAATATTTAATTTTTGAGTATTTTGCTGCACAAAACATGAAATGTGTGCAAAATATTTCCTTTCATATGAGGTATCATAAGGGTGTGTGAAATTGGAAAAAAGGAAGAACAAAAGTTGTAGTTTGATACTGCTTCTTTCCAAAAATAACAACAGCAGCAAGTACTCAAAAGCTCCATTTTGTGAGCCAAGGCTAGATCTTAGAATTTGATGTTTGCTAGAGTTTCTGGTTTGATAATTTGAGACCTGAGATCTGCAGGTAAATCAATTTTTGGGGCATCGTCTGCTTAACATTTAATGCATCATCACTAACTTATTGTATCTTATCAGAGAATGAAAGTTAAAACTGTGAAAAATTTATGTAGTTACATATGAAGTATCTTATGCTTTTCCTCACCATGGTATGGAAAAACATGGAGTACGCAAAATGTGATGAGCAAAATTTGAGCTTGCACATAAATTTCATGAATTATGGTAGGTACCATCCCTTTCCATACGTTATAGGTTCAGTGGTAAATGGCAAGCTCAAGCCTAGAAGCAGTAACATTAGAACTCCTGCTCAAAAACTAACAGCTTTCCCTGATATTGCTCAACAATCATTCCAAAGTAGAGCTAGGGTAACGGTGTGAATATTCTTAAGCACATTGAAGCCTTACAGCATAAAGGATTCACTTTAACAAATAAATAAGTAGATTTATATGATCATGATGCAGGCACAAGAGTGAATATAAGCAGTTTGACAAAGAAGGAAAGGTGGAATGCTACTACACTAAATCGACAAAAATTGAACTTTCATGTCTTAGCTATGGCTAGCTACTACGTGCAAAAATGTAAAATACATTTAAAGCGACGAATATCACACTCGCATAATACATCACTAGAAACTTCTATAGCAACCGCTATTGCAAACGAACAATTGGCAAATGCCAATCAAATATCATATATTCCCTTCGTGAAACTACGTCAACCTTATTTCTTACTTTATAGCTAAAATAATTTCATGACGAAAGGTGTTCACTTAAGTAAAGTAAGGCGTAATTATGCAACTAGAATACAAAAACGAATCTTGCTAATCACAAGACTGGCCTAACCCAGTCTTTACAATGTCAACTGTAGAGCCGCTAAAATCTATAAAACATCAGGTACCAATAATCCTAAAGTAGTGAAAAGATAAAGTGATCTACAAAGTCAACCTTACCTCCATTTTTTCTGGATAATTTATACTAATGTTGAAAGATAACTACAAATACTGAAAGATATTCTCTCTGAAAATTCTAGGTACCAGCCAGCGAAGTAGCGATAACGCAAAGAATCTCTTTGTCATTTTGCACATGCGCAATAGGAAAAGGACAAGATTCTTCCTGCGCAGTCCATGAATGTTGGTTGTGCTTGTTGAAGTGTTCACTAGAGAGCCTAATAATAGGGTGCACCCGATCGCAAATTTTCAGGGGCGCCGGAGCGCATCTTTGAGTGAGGGGGGGCAGGGGATGAGCAGCAAGTGCCTAGTGGGCATGGTTTTGGATCACGCATATTTTGATTATTGCACATATTCGTGAGAAAGGAATTGAGAACTGAACTGAGAAGTAATTCGAGAAATTTAAAATCAAGAAGTGAATCAAGAATTAAAAAGTGTGATCGATACGGAGAATCGTGACTTGATTGTTTAGTGGAATGAAACTCTTACCGAACTGGAACTCTACATGAACCTCTTACAGGATTGGAATTATGAAGTATTGAAACTCACAAGGTGATAACTTAAATTTTTGAATTTGCTCATCGGACTATAGAGATTTCGCAGCGGCAAGTCAAGAAGCATATAAGAAGAACTTGTTATCAACATATAATTTATATATTTTCGTTAGTTTATTTGATTTATGTTATACAGTCCTCCCATTTTGTATGATTCAGATTCTTTGGATTTATATTGAACCCATTTGGGTAATTCTATTCCGCCAACAAGATGGGCGTGTCTAGTCCTCTTGCCTGACTCAGAATCTAATGCGGAAAATCGACAATGTCCTTAGATTGCAATAAAATCTCTTTTTGAGGACCAAAATGTACCTTATCTTAGATAGGATAGGCAGTGGCTGATCCACCAGAAATTGTGACTGCCTCACAAGGGCGTGGAAAAAAGAGTGTGGTTGTAACAGGGCGTGGTCAGAAGAAGTGAAAAAGGAAAGGAAGTTAGATGGCGAAAATCTGAAAGTGACATTAGGGAAGGGGGCGGGCAAGAGGACATGATGAAAAGCTTCTTTGCAGGTAAGTAAACCAGGTTACAAGATCTGCATCTAATGCAACATATCTCAAATATTGGAGTGCGCCCCTCCTTAAGGAATTGGTATACTTGTACATTATTTAGATAATGGTCTTTTTGTAGCTAGTGGGGGAGCGAAGCACTTTCTCTTCCCATATGGGGGCTTCACAAAAAATAGCTGTTGGCTAAGACGAGAAACAAGAGCATAAAAGATATTACACATATTAGACAGATCAAGGATGAAAGAGGGGTTGTGATACGAAAAGAATGAGATATCCTAATAAGGTGGAAGGACTATTTCGAGAAGCTGCTAAATGAAGAAAATGAGAGATTTATTAGAGATGATGGAGAACCGAACGACCAATTAGTACGGGAGGTGACAAGACAAGAAGTAGAAATGGCACTAAAGAAAATGAAAGATGGTAAGGCAATAGGACCCGATGGAATACCAGTGAAGTATGGAAAGCCTTAGGAAGAGAAGGAGTGCATATGTTGCATCAACTGACAAGAGAAATAATGGAGAAGGAAGTTATACCAGAGATGTAGAGAGAAAGCACACTGATACCGATCTTTAAAGATAAGAGAGACATCCAGGGTTGTGAGAACTATCGAGGAATAAAACTAATGTCTCACACCCTTAAAATATTCGAAAGGGTGCTGGACAATAGACTGAGACGAGTGGTACATATCGGGAGGCAACAACTGGGATTTATGACAGGACTTGGAACGGTTGACAAAATCTTACAGAAAGTACTACACATGGTTTTTATTGACTTGGAGAAAGCATACGATAGAGTACCACGGCAAGAAGTATGGAGAAGCCTAAGAGAAAGAGGAGTGCCAGAGAAATATGTCAGAATTGTCCAAGAATGCTACAAGAATGTTACAACTAGAGTTCGGAGTACGGTTGGTACAACTGACAGGTTTCAGGCGAAGGTAGGCTTACACCAAGGATCTGCACTGAGTCCACTACTTCTCAATATAGTGTTCAATATCATCACAGAAGCTGTCAGGGAGGAACCACCCTGGTGTGTTTTATACGCTGATGACATTGTCTTGGTGACAGAGGAGAGAAGACAGCTGGAAAGAAAACTGGAAGAATGGAGAGTTGCTTTGGAAAACAGACAAATGAAGATTAGTAGGTCCAAAACGGAATATTTTATGACAGATAAAAGTGGTGACCAACAGGCCACAATTAGACTAAATGGCGAAATGTTGAAGAGAGTGAAATCTTTCAAGTACTTGGGATCAATGGTGGAGGAGACAATGGAGATGGGAAAAGAAGTGAACTTCCGGATCCAATGTGGCTGGAATAACTGGCGGAAAGTTTCTGGTGTGATATGTGATAGGAGGGTGCCAGTGAGAGTGAAGGGCAAAGTTCAAAAAGCAGTGGTCAGACCTGCAATGGCATACGGGCTTGCAGCAGCACCTCTGAAGAAGAGCGAAGAGAAGAAGATGGATGTGGCGGAAATGAGGAGGTTGAGATGGATGGTGGTAGTCACCAGAAGAGATCGAATTAGGAATGAATATATAAGAGGAACAGTGAAGGTAACTGAAATCTCCAAGAAGATCCAGGAGTCAAGATTGAGGTGGTATGGAAACTTAAGAAGAAGAGTGGGGGAAGACCATGTGGGAAGGGAAGTCATGGAAATGGAAGTGCAGGGAAATAGAAGAAGAGGCAGGCCCAAGCGAAGGTGGATTGACAGCATAAACGGAGATTTAAGGGAGAAGAATTTAAACCCAGAGATGGCTAACAACAGAAATGCGTGGAGAAGGCTCATTCACAACGGCGACCCCGAATAGGGAAAAGCTGGGAAGAAGAAGATTGTTTAGAGCACCTTTTGAACTTCAAAAGATACCGAACGATTGTTTAGAGCTTGAAATGCAGCACAATTGCACCAGAGCGCCTTACTATTGTTTCAGAGTGCCTTACAATTGTTCTCCAGCGCCCTACGATCGTTGCAGAGCACTGTAAAGCAATACATGATACTTCAACAATAAAAAACTTTTGAGTCACAATAGATTTCGATCCTACACAATTAACCCTTTTGTTTGCGAGGCCATGGCCTCCTTCATGCCAATCAAAGGCAGATAAACACAATAGCGCACAATAGCTTGGCAAATATCAAGGAAATATTTCAAACAGTAATAGACTCTAAATTTTGACTGCCCACTGTAAGGCGGTCTGGACCCGCCCCTGGATGGGTTATCTATTGTATGACGTCATACACTAGCAGAAAAGTGAGGACTGCACCCCAGTCTACCTGCTACGGCGTGCTTGATTTTCACCACCAAATTCCATCTAATAATATCCTACTAAATATAACATATTGTAGTAAATCCAAATCTCCCAATTTATCACCACACCACCCCAACCAAAGTTTTCAAAGTTCTAAAAAGGTCGCACATACAGAACTAAAGTATTGATATCCGGGGCAACAAGAAGCCAGAACATTGTTTTTTTGCCATTAGCAGGCAAATTTATTGTTTTTTTAAAAGTAGGTTAAGCAGATACATGTAATTTGATATGTATGTCCAAACTTTAAAAGCAATTTTCTCAAAATCTTATTTTTTTAGTCCCTTTCTTGTCACAAAGATTACCAGACTTTTGATTATGCTATAATATTGAAATTTTGTGAAAATACGTAGTTTGAGCTGCTCCATGCAATGGGTGAAATCATTTTTTTGATATTTCAAAATCTGGGGATTGTTAGCCAAAAAAACTGTTTTTTGATAATAAAATGTGTTAGACAAATGATATTGATAAATGGTTCATTCATTGCTTAGCACAATATCATTGTCATTTAGCCTGCAAGTTTGAAGTCACTTGCATAATCTGTTTTCAAGATAAATTTGCCACAACATGTGACAATTGCATCACAAAATATTGGTTTCCATGGAAACAGTGATCCCCGCCCAAATGTAGACTTAAAAAACAATTCTTATCAAATGAGTGATCTTTACTGAAAGTTTGAGCTCTGTAATTTATATACATCTGGAAATAGCCTAAAATGTAAAAATGCCTTTTCAAGGTTAACATACACCTTAAAAATCCATTCTGGCCTAATGTATAGATTCAAGTTAGCATGTATTTGTGTTGTGCAATATCTAGATTTATTAATTTGTTCAAAGTAGTATTTTCAAAGCAGTTCTGGTACAAGTAGTAGCTCCAGGCAAACAATTTAATCCTAGCCAGAAGCAGTTATTAGAGAGCAAGGGGGCAATGTCCCTTCCACATGTCATTAACTCAGCAAATTATCAGCAAAATTAGTGCACTAAGGGATAAAGGCAAACTGTTTTAATAAGAAAACCACTTTTTTGCCTGCACCTCAATGTTCTTGTACACTTTCTCCTTGTTAAAAACTCGTATTCTGTGCAAATACTCAGCTACTTCTTAAATACTCTGCCCTGCTGATTTTTCTTGAAAGGCCACCACTAACCTTTGCAGTAGAACGTACAAAAGCAACACCCATTCATAGAATACTCATGAAGCCAGCTTTCAAAAGACCAGCAACCAGACCAGATGAACGTAGACAGCAACACCTGAGCTTTGGTGCTCTGATCAGAAATTTTGATATTACACACCCTTTTTTGGCCATAATGCGACCAATGCCTTTTGCAGAAGTACTAGTGATCATCATATCTCAATCAAAGAAAGTTGTAGCAAGATCTTCTATAGTTTCACTTTACAGTGCAACAAACAGCTTAACTGGATTGGGAGGCGAGGTGGTTTGTGGGCTTTCCCAGAAGAATTATCAACCAGCTACATACATGCTAGGGGTATGGGGGGCAATGCCCCAAATGGCAATTTTTTGCATGGTATTGTCCCCAACAGAATCATCAATCTGGAGAGTTACATAAAAAATAAGGCTTTTGCTGCTCCAAAATGATTGTACAGGAAGGCTTTGCTTCTCTTAGACATGTCCTCTAGCTATGTGCTTGGTTCCAATTTCACAGAAGTTACAATTGCCAAGACAGTGAGGTCTACTAAAGAGTATTTTCCAGTGGAAAATGCCCATTTGCAGACGTAATTTACTTAGCATTAAGAACCTTCGATCTGCGATGTTTGAAAAAGTCACATGATCTCAAGTCACGTGATTCTGGCGAAGCTTGTTTCATAGTTTCTTTTGTTTGTTTTGGTAGTTCTTGAAAGAGTTCTTAAAGAAGGTAGCAAATTGATGCATCACGTGAACAAATTTCCGCATAAGAACAATTCCTTAACTATAAATGACGTTTGTTATCTTACATCACAAAGCATGCTTCAACTCCCCTACATTTTCCTACTCATGGAAACTTTAAACTGTAGGTTCCCCCTATAACCTATAAAGTGCCGTATTCACCTATGGTAGGGGAATTCCCCTACGAGTGGCAACACTGACTCAGACCAGCATGGTCCTGGGTTCGAGGCCAAACACAGGCCACGGGTGACGTCAGGAAGGGCATCCGGTCCTAAATGCTCGTGCCAGAACTAAAGTCCTCTCAGAAACACCCTCCAAGCCCCAAGGAATTGGGGGAAACGGAGGTAAAATCGAGAGGAAGAAGACTAATAACTGTCAATCAGAGGTGGCGCCAGGAATTTTCCGACAGGGGTTGACTCTCTAACGAGTTGGCTAAAATACGGTTTTCAGGGTAATATAAATGCCAAAAATCTCAGAAAAAGAGTGCTGTTCACCTTCCAACTGGGGAGGGCTCACATGTTACGACAGGGGGCTATAGCCCTATAGCCCCCCTCTGGCACCATTCCTGCTGTCAATCAACTTCGCCTTTTGACATTAACTAATTGCAATACACGTTTTTCATTTGATAAGAAAGTCTTTTTGGCCCAGTGCCGAAACTTTCTTAACTTGTTCATTACAGTAGTAAAACTTTCTTAAGATATTCTTAGCAATGTTTTTCGTCCCAATGTATTGCGCATGCACATTAGCGGAAAGTGAAGGGCGCTTATTGATAAGGTTACTAAATCTTTTCTTGACAATATTTGTTCTAGTGTAAGTAAAAAACTTAAGATGAGTGAAGGGCTCCATCTACACTTAAATCAGGAAACTAGGAAGCATTATAATAGTGAAGGGCACATAGCTCGAGGGGCACCTTGGCAGGGTTTCTGGAAATAAGAGTGAGCACTTTTTCTGGGGGGGGGAGTAAAACACAATGAAACGACATAGCATTTTGCATATTGAAAAAGGATTAATATTCAGCCAGTTCCGAATTGCAAATTAGCTAGGGGGTCCGGCGGCATCCTCCCCCAGGAAATCACCAGAAACGTTTATTTTTCTATTTATTTTTGCAACTTCAAAGTTTTCAAGAAGGGCAACCAGGCTACATGAAAAGGGGCACTTTGCCAGAGTCTCTGAAAAGGTGGGGGCACGTGTCCCCTGTGCCCCCAGTTCCTACGCCCATGTCTGAAATTATGCTAAGTCTTCGTAAGTAGCAGAATTTTAACTGCTTGAGGAGAGCCAAAATAGCTTACACGTACACTAATAAACTTTCCTAGGTTTTAAAAATCCAGTACTGAACTTTCTCAACTATCTGAGCAGTCGAGTACTACTTTCTTATAAGCCACTTTAATATAAATTAAAAAACCTGGAATTTTGAATTTATTTGGGTCAACATACTGTTTATTTACCTCCCTGTCTATTAACAACTCCCTACATTACACCCATTATGGAAAACCATACCTTATATCCATTTATTAACACTCCTAAATTATGCTCTTAAAATGAAATGCTAATGCTCTTTCCCTGTTACACCATATTGTTCTGTGCCGTTACTAATTGGGAGCCGTGCACCCAAGACAGAAAGATTTAAGATATGAAAAGTAGCACTTAAAAGAATTTGATCTACAAAATATAACAAGTATATAGTTAAATGCAAAGCGATGGCGTCAAGTGATTTCTTTGATCTGGATGGGGGCAGGAGGGTGGACAGCACTAAGTTATCTACAGAAACTAATTAAGCAGTGATTTTACCGAAGGTTCATTCTACACTACGTCACCCAGTGGTCTATTATAGGGCCCACCATGGTTGGGCCCGGAGAAAAACTTTTCAAAATGAAGGTTATCAGATGACTGGAAAACGCTGTTTTGAGACTGGTTTTTGCAAATACAGTAAATATTGCCTTTACTATACATTCTTTCAACTATTGTACAAGCATTATGTAGGCTTCAATTGTTCTGACCTTCAATTGTTCTGACAGATATACTGACCTAATTTTACTTGAACGTTCTCAAGTTCCAAAAATTGGGGGGTATACACCCCAATCCTTCCAATCGCTACGCAGGCCCGTCGAGAGCCAGCTCGGGCCCTGGGGCTATAAACAGCACGGAACCCTGTGTAGGAGTAGCAGCACAGGGGCAAGATTCTTTGTAATTACCGATTGCATCATGTATTGAAAGTAGCGTTATTTCTGATAAAAAACAGCGATACAAGCACTTTTTGAAAAAAGTGAGTCACAAAACAATATCTGTATCCCCAGGACCTTTAGTCATATCTGAAAGGGAAGAAACAGGCCCTGCCCTAAGGAAGAGATCGATGAAACAATAAATCAAGCACCAAGTATTAGAACAAACCTGACTAGCAAAGAAGTCCTTAGAGAGCTAACGAATGAACGTCCAACAAACGGCTTTTTGAATATTATTTTGCAATAGCAAAATTTTCACGGGCCCCTTTGAGGCCCGGGCCCCGGAGTTTTACAACGACTACCCCCCTCTCGACGGTACTGCGTCGCTACGTCCCTACCTTTAGATCACAGTGCTACCATAACTTTCTCTACATAGAGTTAGCAAAGTGCTTGCTAAAAAGTTGAGGCGAGAGAAGTGGGCATGAATCAATACATGAGAAGCAGGGGAAAGCTCTGTGAACGTAATTATCAAAATTGGCAAAGAATACACACAGACTAAGAAACAAAAAGACTTTTGCCAAATACCAACGATATGAAGGAAAATAGCTACAATGAATAGAACCGAAGGGGCCCTGTAATAGACAAAGTGCAGCAGCCTTATGAGAAACTGGGATGGGAAAGCTGGTCGTGAGTAGAGAAAGAATGGGGGCTGGAGGCTTGCCCCTAGCAAAATTTTTAGGTTCATACACTCTAGAACTCGGAAAATGCCTCTTTTCGAAAGAAGGAAA
>WIPJ01067647.1:138164-149390 GCA_018155075.1 Cassiopea andromeda | reverse complement strand
AGTGACCCCCCCCCCCCCAATCTGTTTTACTTGAAGCTTGAAGACTCTGTACGTAGGTCCATAAAGTGCTACTCTCTTAGCGAGATAAAAATACATACATAGAGAAACAGAAGCAAGTAGTACTCGCCATGCCATTTTCTCAGGGGAGGGGGCACAAAGCTACATAGATATGGGCCTACTGTCAAGGACACAAATATATTTTATAATTAAGTGCCTTAGCTAAATAAATAATAAAGGAACAACATTAGCAACTAACGAATTCTCTCAGCTCCAATTGAAACGCGCATACTTAAAAAGTCCTTACTCTTTTCCACGTTGGAGTGCATTGATAAGCATCGAATGATATGGATTATTCCTCTCAACTTAGGAATCTTGAGAACCTGGTGGATTCAGCTCCCTTTACAATAATCCTGAAAAATGACTTAGATACTTAGAAAAATCACTTCGTTCTATATGCAAGAAAAACACACATACGCTACTACCTTATATAATGATGGCACAGGGAATATTCCATGATTTTGATTCATACCAGAGTTGCCAACTTGGCTTTTTCTAAGCTAAATTTCAGAAAATTGACTTTATCAGAATGTGTTTGGCTTTGAAAAAACAATTTGGCTTAGAGGTAAAATTTGACCTAATTTGGCTTTTCTGGAAAAATACTCATTCAAAAGGGTATTTGTACCAAAATTAGTAAAGTGTGTGAAAAATCTGAAGATAAACAGCAACAATTCTATGTCAAATCTGGAATGACCAGGCAATAACATCGAATGATCCGCGATGTATTAAATAGTGAGAGTATCAACGACTTCTAAATTCATCGTTTCTCTGAACAATAATGTGCGCAGAGACGCATTTACCCATGGGCCCACTGGGCCCGGGCCCAGGGGCCCCCTAAAATTCTTAGATTTAGGGGGCCCCGAGCAAAATTTCAAAAAAACCAGTGAATTACAAGTCCCTTTATAAACTTACCTTGCGACCGTGTCCACAAAAATTCATGCTAACTGGGTGCTGGGTACTATACACGTGAAAAAATTTTTAGGTGTATTTAAAGGAGCCCAGATCAAGTCTGGGCCCAGGGCCCCAACCGACTTAAATGCGGCCCTGAATGTGCGAGTTTTTCTCTTTGACTTGTAGAATGACAGCATACCTCCCTCGTTTTCAATTTTTGGTACTTGTCGATTGTTCTCCAGCCTCATTTTCAGATTTGGCTATATTTGGCTTCATTTTGTTGCCTATTCGGCTTAGCAGGTTTCTTAGAGCCTGGCAACTCTGATTCTGTGAGTGAAAACATAAACTAAAAAGCTTCTGCAACGCATGCATATCAATGTATACCATTCAACTACGTTAAAACCAAACACTTTCGGACAAAATCGTGTCCGAAAGTTTAACTGTCCAAAGTACTTTTTAGTCCTGTTGAATTTTACGCTAGACAGGCCACAAGATTATAGTACACAACCAACACTATAACGCTTTACGCGACCAAACTAGTAAAGCGGCGAAACCATGGCAGACGTTGAAAAGACAATATCCATTTGTACTGCATAAACTCCAATCATGCGAGATTAACACTATGCGTAAATACTTTAGTGTTCTTCTTCGATACGTTCGGCGAAATAAAACAAGTGAATTAAATAGCGTCCTTGCAATTTACTCGCTCCTACTTTCTACGCGAATTAGCCAAGTCTTTGATCTCTTTTACAACTATCTCTATGAGACTTATTCCTCATAACTCTCCCGCTCTCTCGACTTCTCTTTTAAACTCTCGAACACAGGGATACAAACTAGGCAGGACGGAGGTACAAAATCCAACAAGTCCGAAAGTTTGTATTTTTAAATAAAAGCTCGCACATAGGCAATTTGAAGCCTATAAATCAACATTAATCATTTGAACATATATTTAGCACTGTGCTCCGCATTCTTTATCAACACTTTCGTATAATTCTTTCTTTTTAACTGAAGAGGGGCCCCATTGATGACGTCACCGTTAATATGCACGCTGAAAACCAAAAAACTTGGGCCCCTAAAGGATAAGGGATCCTCTTCCTCCTTTCTCAATATGCTGTGTGGTCAAACAGATCAAACACAATCCAAGTGAGAATGTTCACAACAAAGATATACGATACTTCATGAAACTTTGGGGGCCACTCTAAGGTCCGAGGCATACTGCCCCTGCCCCCTCTTGGTAGCCCTCATCATATATTTACTACGCACTGTATGAAAAAGCTTCCGCAAGCGTTTATTCTATAGAACTCTCTTATATTGCAAAGTAATATAGTATATACCAAGTAATAACAAACTCAAAAGCAATACCTCTATGAATATAATTGCAAGGTTTTTCAAACGAGTATTGGAAGATCCTGAAATTTTTCTCATACAATCAATTATGGAATCCGTCAATATGTCTAAGGAAAACAAATAAACACATTACAATAGCTCATAAATTCATAGGGAAACACTCTCCAGGAGCGGCACCCAGGGTAAATGAGCTGCTACTAGAAATCTTGCTGATGATCACGCCCTTTATTGTTTTGGAAGCTTATTTTTTTACAATATACATACGCTCCACATAGAGGTCACTTTTTTATTGAGCGTCTTTAGAGCAACGCGGCCTGTAAGGCCACCCACCCTTTTGGATTTCAGCCACAAAAGGGCCACCACAAAAGAAGATAGCGGCTATCTCAGCTGCAATTTTATTACGATGCCCATTTGATTCCTTCCGGACTTTGGATCTAGCTTCAGTTATGCCCCAGCACTTCATGAAATCTATTCTAGTGTATTTACATGAAAGTTTGATCGAAAGCCTAGATGATCCAGAATCAGCCTAACTACACTCCATTTTTTATAAGAACCTGTAAAATTGAGGTTCAGGCTGGCTGTTCTTACCTTTTCCGAAATATTGTGGTTGAATTGTTCTTAATGTTTTCTTAAATTGGTGGGATGCAGGCAATTTAGAAATACATAGAAAGACAATATAAAAGGCAACATTGGATTTTCAATTGATTGAGAGCCCATTGGTCAAATGTTACATCCGATATGGCCTCTCTTGCACATCAATGTTTTTTATTGAACAAGTTTTTAACAAACTACAAACAGACAATGTTAGCACAGTATCTAGTTTGGCTAGGGGGCAACTAACTCGCGAAAATCAAAGAGGAGAGTTGACAAGGCTGTCTGTTCTCCTCAAGCTAGCAAAAAAGGGACTTTCCATTTCCACATGTTAGTTAAAAAGTTTGTGTATCATTGTCAAAAAATGCATTTCACGATAGTGCTACAGCCTCAGCCTTGTTCTTAACCTGCTCTTCCTTTTTCTCCAAATTTCAGGCTCATGTTCTTATAAAATTATTCTTATAAAAAAGAGTGTACCTGAAGTGAAGATGTTGTTTTCGTAAACGTTTTTTCGCATTGAAAGTAAAGAATAAACCTTGAAAAGTCCACATTGAGAATATAGCTCAGTTTGGTGGTGTACATCTTATAATTTATAAATGATCTTACTCGAGTTTTCTCTGAGGCCGTCTTATACTACCTGTTTTATTAGCATAGATTTATGATATTAAATAAACAAAGTTTTATATTCCTATATCTATGGTTAATAGGTTCATTGATAATCGAAGTGATTGACATGTCATTCAATTCACTCTCACAGGCAAGTCAGATAAGCCCCCGGGGGCTTATTTGAAGATTTACTGTGTGTTCGTTTCATCGTTTCTCAAGGTTCCAAGATTACTGTTCAAAATTGAAGCTATCTTGTCTGGTCGGAAGAAGAAACGCCCCCTAAGAACTCGGAAGATCAAAAATGAATTTTTGGGTGGCGGCTTGTTCGAGAGGAAGGCTTATTGCAAAGATTGGCATTTTCTTCAAAGGTTGACCGAAAAAACGACAGAATTTTCTTAATTAGCCAAACTAAGAAATCACAAAAAGGCTATTTCGCAAACGAAATTTAATAGTCGATAACAATCTTTTTCATTTTCATCACGAAAGTCACGTTTCTTTCAACTTTTTGTCTCCAGTGATAGGAAGTAATACTTGATAGCTCTTATTCTTCAATAATAGCGAGGGGAACGCTTATTTGCAAAAATGAGTTTCTAGGTGAGGGCTTTTTCGAGGAGGCTTATTCGGAGGTGTGGGCTTATTTTAGGATTTACGGAATTGCTAGACTTCCAAGAGAATAAGGATGTGAGCCTGAAAAATTCCTATTTGCTACTGAAAATGCTATTGAAAAACATTGGACTAATAGCATGAATAGCAGCCCATGCCGCCCCTGCTGATATCTTTCAACAGATTAATGTATAGTAAAGTATAAGTATAAATATGAAGAAAGTATAAATGCATAAAATAGCAATTGACTATCAGTTCCATGTTACAATATCTAAATTCAATATGTAAAAACAAGAGAATTTTCTTACCTGATTTACTTGCAGGTGTAATCAAAAATATTAAAGTTGTTATTGCATTGAGAACTGTATTCTCATTTGAACTAAAAACATAAGAATACAGAAAAAACTTATTTTCGAATGATAAAAATTACTATTGAGACCTCAGTCATAAGGTGAGGCATTGATGAACTAAAGTAGGTTATCAGCCATTCCCCTTTAATAGCTAATATATGATAGTTGAAGAAAAAAGCCTCTAAAATACGAAAATTTACAATCAGGCCTTTTCGTGTGCAAAATACCGTGCGTGTGGTAAGTAGCACATGCGAATGATCATGCGCGTGCATTCGCACTGCTAATACACATTCTGCATACAAACGCGCAAATCAAATAAAGAAACAATGAGAAAGATGTGTCGTGTGCAATAAAGATAGGATTTAACAAATATACTTTATCAAAGAAAAAAGAAATCACTACAGTTTAAATAATAAACTTCAAGGACTTCATCATCAGACTATATGTTGTCCTTGAAAATAAACTATGATTGTGGTAAACATGCTAGTGTGTGAATTACGGAGAAAAGATGTAGCATGGTGTCCACTGAGTTAAACTTGAAATTCCAGCCAAAGTTTCAGAAAATAGTGACCTTTTCCCAGCCGTTTGGGCAGAAAAAGCACATTGTTTTCCAGCCATACCATGAATTTTGATATCAAAGTTTCATCCATTGAAAATGCTGTCCGACTATTTTCACAAAGTACCAAGTGACCTTAAAATTTCCAGTAAATTGGAATTTCCCATATAAATTTAATGTCTTCCGTTAAACCACCCCCGGAGGTAAGCATCTACCAACCAGCCTCGTAAAACATAGGGTAAACTACCAATCCTGGGTCGACTTGGAGAAAAAAGGCCTGTCCCGTGTGATATTGAACAATCTTTTCTTCCTTAATCCTGTTTCTCGATAAGGTCGTTTTTCATCTAATAATGCTGTTAATCATCATTAGGCCCAAAAATAAAATTCCAGCTTTTCCAGCCAAAGCAGGAAAAAAACTTGTGGTTTTCCAGCTTTTCCAGCCAAATTCTGAAACAGGTTCATTATCCAGCATCTCCAGCTTTTCCAATTGGAGTGGACACCATGAGAAGTCCATGAACTTTCAAGTTGAATTTGAAGTCAACAGTAAACGTTCAAAAAAATTGATTGCTAGTGCGATCAATCGCACGTGCAATTTGATTTGAACATCTTTGGGTGTGTGAACGTGCGATCACACGAACAAAATGATACTATAAATTGATACAATATACAAAAATAAATGTATAGTACATAACTTAAAGTTTGCTAAAACAAGAAATAGCTAAAAACTAATACAGGCCAACTGATCTCCCAATTTAAAATGCTCATATACATACTAAACAACATCAAATGAGACTTGTCCAATCCTAAATTCTGTGTCCAAACTGTCTGTCAAATTTGGCAGATTCAATCACATCACGAACAATCAATAAAGCTTTAAAAGGATTACTATTCTTTGATATAAAAACTATTTCGTTTTACAATGGGATGTAACCATGCATGCGGAAATTCAGCAGCTCAAACAAATGCCACATCAATAGAGTAAGAATGTGATAAAGAAATCAGACACATGATGCCCTATCAACAAAATACATGAAAAAAACTAAAAGCTCCTCTTTCTAGGGGTCGTGCTTGGTAGTTACTATCAGCTTCTCAGGAGATTTAATTTCCGTTCTGATTTCCTTTAATTTCCTTTTTGAAGAAATTCACACTGACATGATGGCTTAAAAAGCTTCTGTGACTTCTACTTCAAATATTTTACCACAACATTCAATGAAATGAAGTAGGAAGGTAAACCTTGACAAACATTTAATGACCAAGTCTACCCCGTCATTCTCGATTATGTAGCATTTATTGTCTTTATCTAGAAAAAAAAATCAAAATTAACTGTTGTAGAGGTGGAGAATAATAATTACCGACCAGGGTTTCCATATTTTTTAACTGGAAAAAATGAGGAGTCTAAAGACAAAAGGACGTTTTCATATAGCCTTGAGAGAAAATTTTGCTCCCTTACAACAAAAATCCTCAAAAAGTAAGCAAAGCAAACAATATTGATCTTTTCAAATTATTTCTAACTACCAAATTGCTAAAAACTATGTCAACTCTGTGGCTTTACTTTTCAAATTATTTCCTAAAACCAAGCTGGAAAAAAATTTCTTAAAATCAAATTGCAAAAAAACTATATTTTTCAGATAATATTTTGAGATCTACTGGAGAAAGCTTGTTGAAACAAACAGATTCGAAAATTGTGCATGCTAAAAGGTTGCAACTGCAAAATCTTGTATCTACAAAATATGATAATTGCTATTAAAATTATGTCCTAAGTTATAATAATAAAAATATTATTATAACTTATGACATAATTTACGGGCCTTGTCATTTACGCGCACGCGCCCACACACGCACAAATCAAATTGCGTGTGTGATTGATCGTACTCCCAAATAAGTGTTCTTGAACGTTATCCAGTAACTTCGAGTTCCGATTTCATCATTTGGAAATGTGATGGCTTTTCTCTTATCTTGACACCTTAGACCATAACACAATCATCACTTATTTCTGACATCAGGAGCACGGTCTAGTCTGATGATGCAGCAATGGTTTAGGTTTATTGTTTACACTACGGCACTTTCCTTGCTTGAACGAATTTTTTGATACATGTAATCTTTGTTGCAACTCATACTTCTTTTCATTGTTTCTTGATTTGATCTGAACATGCATGTGTACATATTTTTGCAATCACACGCGTAAAATCATTAGCGTATGCTAATTACCACACGCACGGTATTTTGCTCATAACAAGGTTTGCCTAAGGAGAGTTAAGAAAATTCTAATAAATTTCTTATTAACTAAGGATGCACAAGAATTTCTTAAGATACTCTCCTTCATTAACTTAAATTAAAGATTTTAAAGGACTATAAGGAGGTGTAGGAAAACTGAGAATACAAGAAGGAAAAACAAATCACCCAGAGCAACAAAAGAGTTGAAACCACAAGATCAAAAATTATTGAAGTCAATATCCAGCATCATTAAAGCACAAAAAATCTCAAGTTTGATTGGACAATGATCAAAGTATGTAATTCAAATTTAAATGAGCAATAACTAGACCCACCAAGACATACATTACATAGACCTCCCATTCCAAATTCTATTAGTTGATCATCTTCTTCAGTGAGCATATCTGATTAAAGAAACACTTGTTGTTCTTGCTGGTGAACAAATAACAAATAAAGATAATTCTTCCACTATTTATACTTAATTAACTATCTAGCAAATCATCTAACAATTAACAAGCCATATGCACTATAAACAAGTTAAATTATGAAACATGAAAAAGATACATTTAAGAAAGGTAGAATGCCATGGAAAAATGGGAAAAACAGTGGCAAACTTTTCCCAGTTAACCACTACTCACAAAAGATGAAAAATTGAATTCTGAAGCATAACAACTTACCTAGAAAAAGGTCAATAACATTCAACTTTCTCATATAGCTGTAGTTAATTGGATCATAAGCAAAATTTGCAAGATTTGCCAAAATCTGTATCTTTGAATCTAAAATGCAATTCAACAAAGCCTTCATAAGTAGCATGAACAATTAGGGAAAATGTTTAGATGTAGATAACAAAACTGCAGGCAAGGTAATTTGCATTGTCTTCAACAATGAATTGTTTAGAAAAGCACATTCATATGATGATGCACAATTCAAATGGCAATGTTTGTAAAATGGCCCTGGTTACCTCTCTTTACCATGCAAATGCTACTAGGGTCATTCCATGTTATGTGTGTCACAATACTGGTGGTATATTTTTCCTTTTAAAACAGCATAAAATTCCAATATTAACTTTAAATTCATCAAAACACCCCACCAAATTTTGTTCAGGATCTTTCCAAACTTTCTGTATTACCAATTTGAAATTTACTCCAGCAATTGGTCTGCAGGAGTGTCTTGAAAAAGTGTTATGTATCTCACATCAGCAAAAAATTATGTTTCCCACAAAATGACCAAAGAGGCAATACATTATTATCTTTCAAAAAAGATCTGCCAATAGCACAGTACCAAGCTTTTGGCAAAAATGCAATTCAGAAGAATAACATCTTTTCACTCAATATCTGCTTAATGTATGGCCAACAGATAGCAAGGCCTTTGAGATACAAATGTTGAATTGCTTTTCTACTTCAACACCCTACTTTAATGTTGCTTCCACAGTTGTTTTTAAACAACCATAGAAACAACATTAAAGTAGGGACTTAAGCAAACAGTTTTTAGTTTCAAGGGATTTATAGAGACAATGCTAAGGTATGTGATCTACATCACTGCAAAGAACAAGGAACACAATGCAGCATCTACCACACCTCATTGAGGTGTGTGCCTAGGTATTACACATTGGACATGAGGCTAATGCATTTCAACAATCTCTCACTCTCAAAATCTCCAGTATTTCTACAGCTTTGGCAAAGGGAAAGAAAAATAAGAATTCCCTCTGATAGAAATAGGTACTGACAGCACAAGATTTTATGGATCTGAGTAGTTATATGTGGTACTTTACTACTTGCAGAAGTTCAAGTCACGCAGAGAACAATGAGGAACAAAATAACTTTTCCCAAGCAAACTTCTTACAAGATTTTGACTGGCACAAATGTTTGTGAACCATGTCTCAAACCGACTATTAAAGTTACACAGCCAGATGAAATTGTGTGTAGCCTCAACTAGAGCTCATTAATCTGAATGGGCACCCTCCCCCCTGTAACAACACCTCTAGGGCCATTCAAGCATTATGTAATGTCTTAGGGGTGGGAGGGTATGGTCACTTTTGTTACAAACTGTTATGAACATTCAGGGGCATGTGGAAGTCATAAATCTTTTGTTATGCAACAGAGATAATTTTTGAATGCATCTTTTCTTGCAATTACATCAAGGTTGAGCTTAACATCTAATGCTTGAATGGCCCTAGGGGTGTCTTTATGTATTCTCCACTTTTTTAAACATTATTGTGACGTTGCTTCTTGTTCTGGACAGAGAAAAAAATACCAGAAATGTTATCTTGTGTGCCAAAAGAATGGCCCTGAGATGACATTCTCTCACATTAGAATACTACATTAAGTTATTATTTGCTATATGAAGGTGATGGGTACTATGGAACATGATTAGATAATGGAAACATTAATAGATGGAGGTCTTAAGACTAGAAATGCCACAAAGCAATGGGCATGGGTGGTACTAGACTTGCTACGATGTGTTAGAAGGTACAGGTGGGTGGTCAAAATGGGCAAATTTGGAAGCTATGTAGTTATTAAATGGTCCCTAATGCCTTTTCTTGACAAGATCTGGAGTATGCAGGAGCAAAAAGTGATGAGTGCAAGCATAAACTTGGCCTCAGATATGCAACTTAAGTGTACACTTGACATTTTGCATCAAAATTAAATCTGGTTCATTTTGTGTCATTTGTGTTCTTGAATGTGATTACAAACCAAATGTAAAACAGGACATCTGCAATTTGCTATAATTTTATCATAATAATAGTCCAGGGTGGTGCTAGGGGAGAGTTTGGCCTAACGGGGGCTATAGCCCCTCCTTAGAACTAGCCACAATGCCAGGGGATGGCATGGGGGAGTGTCCACTAGCTCAACTTTCTTGCCTACCCTTGCCCACCCATAAATTTGAATCCTGATCATTTGGTATCTTCTTATTGTTTTCTATTGCTAATGACTATAGATTGAAGTTTTCTAATGGTGTTTGCAGAGAGGCATTCTCTGGCATTGAGAGAATGTAACTGTGGAAATTTTTCCTCGGGCAAGCTCTGACTCTCTCTACCAATTATACATTACCTTAATGTAATGAGATGTATCATTGTATACTTAAAATATATTACAGATTAAATAGACCAAAAGAAATAAATAAATAGATTGAAATTTTGCAAGCCCTGGGTTTTTTGAAATACACCAAGAAATGTTCCACTTGCCACTCTTAAAGACATGTATTAGGATATATTAGAGTCTGTCTTCAATTATTGCTGCTCTGTTTGGGGCTCTTGTGGAGCTACTAAGCTAAACAAATTATAAAAATTGTAAAATAGAGCTGCAAGAATAGTGACAAATAGTCCATTTGATTCTTCTGCAACATCTCTGATTCAAGATCTGGGATGGCCTACAATCAAGGAGCTTATTCATTGTGAAACATCAGCCATGGCATATAAATGTTTGAACAAGCTAGCTCCCAACTACCTTAGCAGTTTTATATCTAAACTTTCTGATTTTCACACACATGAACTTTGGAATTCTGTGACCAATCTACTAATACCCTGTATGAAAATGTTATATGAGCAAAATCCTTTGCTTTTTGTGGAGCAAAAGAGTGGAAAAATTTTGATTTAAGAACAAAAATAGCTCCCTCTTTTCATTGCTTCAAGTCATCTTTGAAAAATTCCAAGATTAATTGCATGGGTTAGCTTATTTTCTTTTAGTTTGTTTTTTGATTGCACTGTAATTATTTATATGTAGATCATATTATTTTAGATATCTTATATAGTACATAGGTTTTCTTTTTCTTCACAGGGCCAATTGTAAATCAGGCTACTGAATTGTAATAGGGTATTCTTATTTTAATGGTCAACACTTTGTGCCAAAAGAAGTCATTTTCAGAACTCTTCTTTTTTGGCTAATTTTCTGATTACCTGGTTGGTTGCTATGTAAAGAACATACTTTCAAAGTTCTAGAGCTTAACGATGCAAGACTTTTAAGTTGTGCAAGGTTAAAATTTGATATTAAGTGCAAAATTTGGTACAATTTCCTT
>WIPJ01067647.1:104498-137348 GCA_018155075.1 Cassiopea andromeda | reverse complement strand
AATGACGGAATTTTAAAGCCAGCAAGTTTTTATACATAAACATTGTGAAAGTCCTAGATATTGACAGAAAACAAATCTTAAAAAGTATTCCAATGACCAGAGAGTCAATTTTTGGCAAAGTATGTTCCAAGTTATTTTTTGATGATTTTCTGAAGATGTTTATAGCACTTTGTTAAAAATTCTCAAAAAATGTTTCATTGACCATGTAAACGTTTATCGTTCATTATTCGCATTGATGAAGAGTTTGCAAGTTGGTTAATTTTCTCCACAGTTCTAATGTATTATCATATCTTAGCATACACAATTCAAACATACAGTGTTGCTTATTGCAGTGATATGAAGCCTTGAAATTCATTGAATTGCTTGAAAATCACCTGTTTCATCATCATTTTTGGCATTTTTCCAAATTTTCTCCTTAATTTAAGAAAAAATATCAACTTTGACTTCTTTGTTAAGCTATATTATGAAAAACATCATGTTTCTGGTTGATTGAAAAGAAAAATATGTTTGCTGGTCAGTTTCTGTTCCTGAAATATTTATTTCTCGGAATGTAGTATGGTGTTGACCATTAAAATGAGAATACCCAATACTGTATAAACAAGTTCTAAGTGAAAAAATGTTATTATCATGGGGTTTCAAAAAAAATATACATAGTCAAAAAGCAAGGCGTAGGGATCAAAACATTTCTGGTAAGAACCTTAAACTCCTTCCTTCCCTGTGTCTACAATAGCAACCTCTTTATATTTAGGTATGGCTGCCACACCCATCTGGTCTGGTTGCCCCCTTGTATTTTAAAAGCGGCGCTAATGCAGGTGTGTACCTCTCTATGAAATAGTGAGGCTACCCCAATAACTTATACATCATTAACCCCTTTCACACCCTAACCCTTCCAAATCCCCCAAAACCCTAACCTTTTTAGTGAGAGGTACGTTTCTGCATTTGCCACGGGTCAGCCCCTCGTAGGAGAATTCCTTGCGACACCCCTGATGATAGTTAGAAAAATTAATAATTCTTTTATAAAGATATCCCTTCAGCAAACTTACAAATATAAACCTAATTACATACAATTAAGCAAAATTAAAATAACAAAGAAATAAAACAGCTTATCTTTCAGGTACAGCGGTCGCGGCGACGGGGGGGGGCCGGGGGAGCCTTGCCCCCCCCCCACTTTTTGCTAAGATGAAATTTGCGCATTTGTATTTTACTGTTCTTCGTTTGTATGTATTTATAAATTTTTGTTCATAATTTGAGGTATAAAGGGCTGTTTTTTGGGGGTATCAAACGCTCTTTGGGACGCACAATTTTATGTCATCCAAGCATAGTGGGGCAGATTAAAAATTTTATCGAATTTCTGGCCCCCCCCCACTCAAATACTCGCGCCGCGACCCCTGAGGTAGTCGTTCATTTGAGGGGGCATAGATTAGTTTCATTGCTCACCATTTGTCTTCTTAGATGGCTTTTAAATAGACTTAGCGATGACTGTTCTCTTATATCATTTGGAAATTGTTGTTTGCTGAGTTTCAAGTTAAACAATTAGACCATGTCTTATCATGCTTTAAATTACCCTTTAACGCCCATTTCTGTGTGTACAATACTATCTGAGAAAAAATATTTAGTGTACAATCACCAAACTCTCCAGTAGTCTAAGTGAACAAAAAGTTCCAATCAAACAAAGCAAACCATGGCTGTCCGTATCCTGAAATTCAGTCACCAATGCTTGTAAATACTCGAGTCTTCCTCTACCAGATAATGCTGCCTTCTCCTCAATGTGCTCTTTTGATGTAAACATTCTACACACTCCTCCGGTGACAGGGACGATCAGGGCCATTGAATGCACAAAACCAGACATATAAAAAGTCAGGCTCCTACGCACATGCCCAACTTGACTATACTCCGCAGTACCAGTTTCCGTATACGCTTTTTTTATAAGAACAACGTTAAGAAAATGAGGCTCAAATCGTCAAAATATTAAGAAAATCGTAAGAAAATCGCGAGGTTCGTTTTCCAACCTTAAGCGTTTTTATAGGCAAAAAATCGGTATTTCGCTGTTATTGCATTCAAAATGCTAAAGATGGAATTCAAATTCAAGTATACAATATCTAGCCAGTTTATTTCAGTAAAAGCTAAGAAAAATTTAAGACAATCTCAGGCTCAATTTCGCGAAAAGTTAAGAAAATTGAGGCTCCGGCAAAGTAATAATTTTCTTATAAAAAAACGTGTATCGGAGGGACCTCATTTTGCCATTGGCAATCCTCAAAGATGTGGAGTCAAATATGAAAGGGGGCTCAAATACCTAATCAGTAGTGCAAGATGTTATGAACAAGAGGATAGATGTCAGGGGTTTGTTCCCTGGAAAATTTCTAAAACCATATCCTTTAGATTTTAGGGATACGCCCTTTCTGAGCGTAGAGATGCACTCTTTAAAATTCATATAAAATTAGGTCATTACATCGTTAAAATCAGATAATTTTGAAGAGTTGGTGGCCACATAATGTTTGTACAATGGCTAAAGGAGCGTATAGTCAAAAGGATTGCTCACTGTATTTGCAAACATCAATATCGAGATGAAGTTTTCCGGCCATCTGAAGACCTTTACTATGAAATTTTTACTCCGGGCCCAACTAATGGGAAACCGTACAGCGCGCATATACTTATCATTATTATTATGTATGATTTCTGTTATCCATTTGATTTATTGCTTATATTTTGTTAATTGCGGTACGCTTTGCAGCGCAGTTTAGCAGCGCCATAGCTTCTGGTGACCCCTGAGGACTTAGCTCCACCGAGGGGGTTCCCAGTAGGCGTTTTATGATACCGTGGTAGTGCGTAATTTAATAAGTTGTATCGTATATATATGCTATAATTGATTGAAGTTAGTTAGTTAGATGGTTAGATAGAGTTAGATGGGATCAGATGTGATTGAGAGTTCAAATTGTGACTGAGTTGAGAACTTTGTGTTTTTCTTCAATGTCTTTTCTGTGGTGCAGTAAAATAAAAAGAACTAGCGAGACGGGAGAGCCTATATTTCCCACACCAACCATGGTGGGCCCTATAATAGATACGATAGCATGTGTAGCATATTGAAAGCTTTTCATAGCCATGCTTGCCCTTCCTGCCCCTACTGCCTGTAAATACCTAAAGAGCATTGCTTTAAGACATTGGGATGAATAGTGATAGGTGACAATAGAACAGCTTACTAACCAGGTAGATTCAAATTTACACCCACCCAACCAAATGGTTCTCACGACGTCCCTGCTCGTATGGAACAAGTGTCTATATAAGGTTCCAATGACGTCTGTCAAAACAGTTCTGCATTATAAAGGATTTTCACCTTATTCACCTAGTCTTTATTGGTCTCTGGTTTTTTTCAGTTGTTCTATTTCAGTTGCCAGAACCATTCATTATGGAAATAAATTGGCATTTGTTGTTGGGATTTCTAGCTTCAAAGAGTGCAATGATATTTTCTTCACTTTGCAGAAATTCTCTTAAATATTTTATTTTTCTGCCCTTCATTTCTTCTTTGTATTCTAAATGCAGTGAATGGATATAAAAGACAATGTATATGCACTTGATGCTGGAGATGTAAACATCTTCTTACCAGCTCTTACATCACATAACTTTTGAATATTAATACCCTGCTTGATTTGTCTGAAAGCTGTATTAGCAGCATATATATATATATATATATATATATATATATATATATATATATATATATATATATATGAATATTATATATATATATATCAAATTGTAGCCAAAACCTTTTGATCAACAATTACTTAACTTTGTAGTAACTTTGTATAAATCAACAATTACAACGATTTTGTATGATTTATAAATCAATGCTACGAAAATACATTTTTCGATGCCACTATTTAACTCACTTACCCCACTAACTTATCAAAGGACAAAATCTTAAGTCATATTTACTTTAAAAGTTTCAAATAATCAACAAAAGATGAATTTATGGAAGTCATTTTGAAGTTTTGAAATTATATATTATCAAAATGCAATGTCCGACGACACTATTGAGCTCACAGATCCTTATATAAGGTATTATAGGATATTACGCATATCATATTTAGTATAAAAATTTCAAATATACAACAAAAAAAGACTCTTTGGAAGCCATTTTGCATTTTTGAAATTTACCAGGATCAAACGTCATTGGAGAAGAAATTCAGCTTGATTTTTATGATCAGTGGGCTATTTGGCTATAAGAACCACTTGTCACTCAAAATTCTTAAGATTTGTCCCACCCTACTAATGTGCAAAGTAATAGCGATGGTAAATCTGCCAAATAAGCTCATTGATGAACGACCTCTCTTTCTCTTATAGTAAAGTCAAATTTATCAATCTTTCTATGAGTGCTGTTGGGGCCATGGGCTCTTTCTGCAATTCTTTTTTGTCCTTGCTTAATGACTTACACCTCGATTCGACTATTAAAAGAAGAACCATCATGAATACTATGAATATCTCAATTAGATCTAGTTACTATATCTTCTGTTGTCAGAATAAGCCTTGGAATAATCCAGAACTTTTAACACTTTAATTCTCCATTCCTTTTATCTGCTTATTTTTATAGTTTTTTTTCCTGTACTTTTTGCAATATGTTAAATTTAGCAGTATTATTGTAATTAGTGATATATATATTCAATGAGAAGTTTCAAAAAAATTATTAAACATGCTTAAGGAGGGTATCCCTTCAGCCTAAGCTGGTTTTCAAGGGGCCCTCCGTTTTACATGCTTACATACAAATTAATAAGAAATCTTAAAAACTTATTCACAACTGATATTTAAAGAAAAATTCAGAATAAGCGAAATACACAAATATATACTATAAATACATTTTAATAATGAAAAGAAAGAAAATGGTTAGCTCATAAGGCAAACTGTACAATCTCTATATAGACTTTTTTAGCTTGGTAATGGCCAGTGCCGAATTTATCCCTGTCGAGAGGCTGTTCCACAATTTTGCTCCCCGGAACGAGAACCCTTTTTGGTCATTGGCCGAATTTCGTTTTGGGATTTGAGGGTCAGGAGCAGTGTTAAGAAGCTCGTACGAAGGATTTTTGATGTTTCGAATAGTCAAATCATGGCGGTAACGTTGAGCGAGCCCATGGACTAATTTATACATGATAACACGCGATTCGTATTGAATCATTTCGTTAATTGTTTTCCAACCTAACTGTTTGATAAGGGTATTACTGGAAGTAGCATACCTGTTATTAATGACTATGCTAGCTGCACGATTCTGCAACTCTTGTAAATGGCTAATTTTGAATGCTCCAGCTACGCCCAAGACTCGGCAACCATATTGGAAATGTGAATCCACTATGCTGTTATAGAGAAACTTCAAGGTGTCGAAAGGTAGAAATCGTTTGCAATACTTAGGCCCCGTTTACATGGGAAAAGTGGATCGCATCTAAACAGGATCCGATTTACGTCTGGTATGGATAGGCCTTGCTTTTACACTAGAAAAAGCAGATCCGATCCAGTTCTGGTCCGCTATCCGATCTACTTCCCGATCGCTTCCATAGTGGTCGAGTGTAGATCCGATCCACTTTTGTATAGTGTAAACTGTGAGATCCGATCCAGAACTGGTACGGATGGAAAAAAGAGGCTAATATTTTGTAAACATAGGTCAGATAGAATGCCAGCTTTGAAGTGACGCTAAGTATAGCTGTGAGAATTTCATAGAGCAGGAGTTGATTTGTCGTCAATGGTACATTGTATATGGTTATTTTTTATTATTCTAATTTCTGTTGTATAAAGTTTGGAAAGAAGCAATGTGAAACAGCTGTGTGGAAAAGAAGCGCCGAAAGAACGGCGTGAGAACCTTAGAAGTTAATAGCTTTTCATATCTTGCAGAAATGCTTTTTATATATCCCCCATACTGAACTATCGCTTGCTTTTTGTTTAAAAGTACCTAATGTGGTACTTTTTCATTTAGGTGAGGCAATGTGAGCTTGTTTCTTAAGTCGATGTTACCTCAAATAACGAAAATACGCATCCGTTAGTACTCAGACACTGAAGTGGATCGGATCTGACGCATCGTGTAAACGCAAGGGCTTTCCGATCCAGTTGAGATCCGTACCAGTTTGAATCTGATCCGCTTTTGCTCGTATAAACAGGGCCTTAATTACGCCAAAGACCGCGATACTTCTTTTGAAATTTCTTGGATGTTTTGCTTCCAGTCCAGAGAGCTTTTAATGTACACCACTAAATACTTCATGTTTTCAGCAACCTCTATGATTTCAGACGTTTTCGCAGAAATTAGGAGCTAGTGTCACTGCCTGGTCCTTCATAGCAGCTTGCTTACATCCAGTGGAAATAACCAATGATTGTGTCCTGGCTACATTTAGAGATAGCTTATTACCCTTGAGCCAAAGATGTTGATTCTTAAAGTCGCCATTGCGTGCCTGTCAGCTGGGATATTTTTTCAGATTGAAGCGCTAACTTGGTGTCGTCAGCATACATAGATACCGTTGCATTTTGATAAAACAAGGTAGATTATTTATGTAAATCAGAAATAGCAAAGGGCCAAGACACAAGCTTTGGGGAGCCCCAATATTTATATTTTGGATACTAGAGTCTACACCGTCATTCCTAGTGAATTGTTTACGATTTGGCAGATAGGATTCAAACCCTTTCAAACCAAACTCTTGAGCAACACCATTGGGCATTAAAAATACTGCAGGAAACATGTCTAACTTAAACTTTCAGCGGGGATCGCAAAAACTATGGCGGGGAAGAAAAAACTATTCTTTACTATGATAAATTACAGCAATATAGTATACTCCAGATATTCCGTATCAATCGGGAGTAAAGGAAAAGTCCGGATTAATCTGAATCCGGATAAACAAGAGGGCTAATTTTTGATAAATTAAATGAATTAATGGTTCGAATAGTGTAAGTACAGCTTGGAATAATTCAAACTGAGACATTCCCTATCACATCCAGTAATATTTCCATAACATTTTCGTTAATTGTTATAGATTGAATTGAAAGAAAGGAAATCTAAATTTAGTGAAGCCCTTCAACAAACAGCCCCACAAAAACGAGTGGATTTTTCCATAGTTATTTTACGGTAAAATAACCATGGAGAAACCCACTAGATACGGTGTATTCAATCTCCTTCCTCTCAAAAGAAAATTTTTCTAGATAATGTATCAATGTTTCGACAAATTTCGAACATTTTGGAAATCAATATTTGACGGGAAACCCAGACAGTGCGGGTTCAAAATCCCGGATATAAAGTCTAGCTCAGAGGCGGACTGGCCGTTCGGGCCATTCAGGCGAATGCCCTGCTGTATGAAGAGGAAAAAACGTTAAATTCTAAATTTGGAGTTTTTCAGTTAAGCAAGGAAAGCAAGATTTGGAGTTATTCAAGGATTCTACCTGGGCCTGCTCGTATGCATTGACCAAGTAACATCAAAAATTACCGGTAAGCTTCATCTACAAGCATGATTGTAGATAGTATGAAAATAATATCTGCTAGAGATACTGAAGAGCTTGCTCAAAATCACAGACAAGTTCGAAAGTATCTCAAAATAGTTCGAGAGTATCTCAAAATGGACCAGGATAAATGAGATGAGCGCATACTGTTGTAATTATGGGCCAGATTGAGACAATTAAATATTCTGTTTGCGATTTTTATGATTTTATGAAAACATGACATAACATTGCTAACTGACTTTCGCTATTGATCACGCCATCTTTCTTCAAACGATCACAACACTGATTCACATATTCCACTCTACATGATACTAATTAACATGTAATCTAAAACTAGGGGGGCATTTTCCCCCCTAACAAATTGAGGTGGTATCTTTGCAACACATACCTAAAGTAGCCGAGAATTGTATAATTGTATACTTGGAAGATCAGTAGAATTACTGACATCGCCAAAGGTTTAATGAATGGGACAGAAACCAACAGAGAACATAGAGGCGACTCTCTTGGGTTACTTTTCAATGGAAAGCTTAACTGGAACAACCCTTTATACTGTAAATGGGAAAGCTTTCTAATGCTAAACTTGGAACAGTTTGAAAATATTTTTCTTCAATCTCGGTTATGGTCTGTTGATAGAGCCTAAAGCCCAGCCAAGCCAACGCAACAACGCAGCCAATGCCAACAATATTGGACAAAATTTGACTCCGGATCAAGAACTGCGAGAAATAGGCTATTAACCGGGAAGAATTGCAAGCAAAATTGGTTTTACCAAATAAGTTGCTTATAACGTATTTAAAAAGTGCCAATAAACTCATTTTTACCAACAATTGCCAATTTCACATATAAAAAAGTGCGTGTATAGGAAAGGACATTTGCTAAATTGCGGCTCCGTAGGTTATACAGCGCAGATGCGTATTTATTGTTATCAACAAAGCGGCAGAGCGAAGCCTTGACGATACCTGTCAGCTATGAAGACCTTTCAGACATTACTTTCTTTCTTATTCTAAAAATACAAACATGGCTTTGATACAGGCTAACTTTTCAAAGGCTATGAAAACTATGAAAAATTGAAAGAAAATGCTCTTAGAACCGAGCTGTTATGAATTGCACCTCTGCGATGGACATTTATTGCTTTATCTTATTCAGGAGGAGAAAATTTCTTAAAACTTCACACTGAAAATACTGGTAATATTCTTTTCACTAAAATAGAAGTTTTCATATCAACATGTAGCGCAGAAATTGGTCTTTAAGCTTCGATGTGTACTTTACTGATATTATGTACGAGACAAGTACAAAATTGCAGATACTACATCATACCCTTTTGCGATCAAATGAATGTCGTACTGAAGCGCAGTGGATTTCTTTTCAAATTGAAAATGCTGGTTTGAAACTTGAAGAAAATGTAGGAATAAGTAAAATAATGAAATTATCAATAGTTAATTGGGCTATTATCATGTGTATTTTTATTTTTGCTCATACGTTTGGCTATGCAACGCAAACAAGAAGAAATCTGCTGAGAATTTTCCTATTTTTCAAAGCACTTTTTCCCATGTATGTTGGCAAAACGATCTTTAATTTTATATGCTTAATAAAGGAAATATTATTGAAGACTGTTGTCTATTAAAATTCCTTCTTAATTCGTGAAAACGACCACAAAGAACAGAAGATGTTGAGTATTTACTATCAAGGCTTTCGTGCAGGGTGAACAAGCTGTAAAAAGTAGTTAGAAAGTCATATACTACTTACTTGTTTGTGTTTTGCCAGAAAAATTGACCATGTGTACCAGAAAGGGGGGCCTTATGGCCATTGCTTTTTTCTCCCATGATCTGATACATCCAGTGATTTGTGGTCTCAATCAAGATCCATATAAATGCGATAGAAAAATGCATCGTTCAATGTCATGTACAAAATTGTCTAGGCTGAAAAGCCTGGACAATTTTTAATCCAAGAAAACAGACAGAAATGTTGTTAAAAACTAACGAGCTATAAACGAATTGTGCCTCTGCGAGGGACGTTTATTTTTCAATCTGATGCGGGACGAAAAAATTTGTTGAAACGTCAATTTGAAAACACTGGTCCTTGTCTAGCGCAAAGATAAAAGTTTTCAAATTAAAAAGTCGCGCGAAAACTGCTCTTTCAAGCTTGATGTGTACTTTTTCATATCTCATTCCAGACAAATAAAATGTTGTAGATACTACAGCATACCCTGCACGACCCAATAAGCATCATACTGAAGCAAAGAAGAATGTCAACAGTTGTTGTTTTAAAGTCGAAATTTCTGCTTCAAAACTAGAAGAAAACTTAAGAATAAGTCATGCAATAATATTGCAAAGAGTTTATTGAACCATAGCCACGTGTATTTTTTGCATTGTTGGTAAAATATATCCTCACGGAACGCAAAGGAGAGGAAATTTGCCGAAAAGTGTCCCCTATCAAAAGATAGTGGGCGTTGCAGGTAAATGAAACCTATACCCTTTTGTCCAAGCAATAGGAAGGCTTGTCATATGCAATTTATTTTGAAGACTTTTGCGCTTTTAATTGAAGAATTGAAGAATAGACAATTTATGGCTTTATATAAATAAAAAAACCACAGTTCAACCCTCCAAGAATTAAAAGAAGAAGTAATTTCAAGAGTATTTGAAGAGTGGCAATAGACTTAAAAACGGCAAATTGACACACTTTACGAATCAATTCCATAACGCTTAGAAGCTGTTCTACGTTATCTTCGAACTCCTTCTTTCTGAGGATTTCATGACTTACCATGAAATGCAACAATGGCTGAAGCATATATTTGTGAAAAGTAACTCTTAAGTTCAAGTTCTGACGTAATAATCAGTGCAAGTGCCTTTTTCCAAACTTCTGCCCCTCCTGCCCTATTATTGCTTCAGCGTCTCTGTAGGGGCCTCTACATCTAAAAATACCCAACAATGCCCAACAGAAGTCCAGCAATTTTAGGATTTGCTGGGAGATACGTTGCGCTGGTTTGGCCTGGATTTAACGTACTGCTAGCTCAAATAAACCACATTGAATGCAATTTAAATATAACTAGTATCAGATGGGGTTGCCGCTTTGCGCAACGGCGCATTCTAATTGATTGCACTGGGCAGCATAGTCTAGATAGTTTGCATGGTTTTAACGACAGGAGCATAGTTAACAAATAGAAAGTTTCTAAAGAATAAATGTGCAATGAGAAACTTCATTCATGCATTTGCCGTTATTAGGGATTTAGGCTCAAAAGACTCGGTATCAGAGTTTAAGTCCGATGCACTTCAATGAACATATACAAGCAGAACCATAAACACACCATGCTAATTATTGCGACAGAATATTTAATGTTTAGTAGTGCGAATTGTTAATTGATGATGACCTTTGCTGAAACCAAATTTATTGCAAATCTTTATTAGATCGTGCTGTAGGAAGCACTCGCAACCTAATTCACCATTCAACCCTGAATGAAGTTTGAGCGTCAAATCATATTGCACCTGCTAACTCATTCATTCCGATTTGCAAAAACTGTGAAGCTTAAATGGCTTTGCTGCACAAAAGCAAGCTAGGAAAGCAAGAAAGGTAAGTGGAATATAATATTTGATTTAATTTCTAAAACGTTGCTTTGTAGCTTTTCGTCATAAAAGTTAATAAATTTGTTTGGGGTTTAACACATTGTTTACTCAAAAACTAAAAACAGCATTGGTTCAAAAGTCAATCTTTATGTCGCCTGAGACTAATAAGGTTACAATGCTCAATTAAATAACATCAACAAGAGTTGTGATTTCTAAGCTCCAGCCAAATTTCGTAATCAATATACAATCTAACTAAAGGTTTTCAAACAATATTTTTTGCCTCAATCCCAACTCATTTTCTTTATGTCATTTTGTATACTGATTAATTTCTATCCTATGGATATTTCAAATAAGATGTACAGTAAACTGATTGAATCTCCAACAAAGAAAGATGTCCAAAAGGGAACAATGTCATATTGGAGGAGGTGTGTTATACAGTATTATGATTATACATAAATTTTTGCTATCTTTAGAAATCTTGTATTTGCATATGTAAAAACTTCAAAGTAAAACTGCTAAAGTATAAAGGAATTTAAAATTACCTGGGTCTCTCGAATTCTGGGACTAAACTTCGATGTATTGGTAGGGGGGGGAGGGTTGGCCACAGCATTTTCTGTCACCGTTTTTTCAGTAACAGTAGTTGGTCAAATGGCCAAAATGAGCTCAGCCGGTAAACCTGGGTCCAGGAAGTTGCCCTGCAAAAATACACTGTACTGCTGCTTTTGCCCTACCCGCACTAAGTTTCGTCCCTGCCCTTATTTAAGAGAAACTAGACATAACACGCTTCAACATTAACCTTGACAGTAGTAGGTGTATTTATTACGCGTGGTATCTTAGTAAAGTCTTCGGAAGCTTTTTATTTTGGAAAGCCTGTGCAGTCTTGAAAAACAAAAGGTTTGTGAATCGTTTTCAACATTCTATGTCAAGAAAGACATAGTATGGGATATTTTCAAATTCGATGAGTATAGCTGGAAATACTTCTAGCAGTGTAATCGGTAAAATGTAACAAGAATCAAAATTATTTATATTGGGCTTCTTGAAAAAGTACACTAGTTTATCATCCTTTTTCGAAAACCTTAGAAGCGAGCGAACGCTTCTTCTTTTGTTGTTCTTTATATAAGGGATTACAATCAGGCATGCTTTGAATGATTGTGTTATTTCTTATCATAGTAATTAAACGCTAAATTTCGACTATAAATATTGTTTGATGATTTATATTTCAAAACTCAATGCACAAGAGTCTACCTTATTCCCTTAATGTTATGGGAGGATCTGCAGTGGTAAGGTGATCGACGTCTAATTGCAGATGCAATGCTATTGATTCTCAATGATACAATATTTATCGAGACAAATATGAAAAAATAGAATATAAAAAAAATTTGACGCGGAAGGAAAGATGACGCGTGTGGGGATGATAAACTAATTTATTTTTAAGGGGCCTTGGAAAAGAATCTCAAAATCTGTTATGCCTCATGCCAACAGTGAAATTGAGTTGCAAAATATTGTATTATTTTAGATAGTGGAAAGGTGAAGGTTTTTGTGAGGGTAAGACCGCTGAATAAAGATGAAAATATAAACAAAGCCAAAAGTATCTTGAGAGTTTCAGAAGATAAAGGACAGGTAATTACTATGAAATGCGTTTTTGCGACATTCGATCAGTGCATTCGATGATATTTTATTATCATTAACAGTAGTTTTACAAACACAACCAAGTAGCAAAATTAAGGAGTTTTTTTTCTTACTAAACTTCTCCGGTAATGTCCATATTCAAGCAAACCCTCTCCCTTCCCTGGACATTCACTTACTTCACACCATAATCTATTGAAGCATCTACATCAAGGGAGCAGTCATTAAATATGGGGGAGACTGGGGCAGAGGGAATTGGGCTGAGGTATGGAATTCTTTTGCATGTTGGAACTGGGGTATGAAATATATAACAACTTTCAAGCTGGGGTTAGAAATAGAATTTCAGGATTATCTAAGTTGTTTTCCAACTAGTATATTTGAGGTGTGCAATAATTTCAAGGTGGAAGAACTCATAAAGATGTGCAATTATGCATAACATATTCTCTAGATTCCTTTATGGTGTCATAACAAACTTTCCAGGAGTCTGGTTGGATATGGCCCTATGCAATAGACTTTTGTATATCAAACAAAGCTACATAAAATCAAATTTGAGTAAACAATTGCTGCAATGTGCAGAATCTTATGACAACAGGAAAGTAGAACTGCACTAGGATATAGGTGACGGTTATGCATTGCTGGTATTAAAGGGTCATAACAATAGAACCATGAATAGCATAAATAGCACCATGAAAATAATAACGTTAAAGTTCTATCAGAACATCTTTATTGAATCAAAAGTTATCTGGATCTCAAAATCATGATATGCAAGATTTTGATGTAGTAAGACAAACAACTACCAAATGTCATAAAGTTCACTTTCTGTGAACAAGAGTTATAAATTTTCTGATCCGCATGATTCATCCTCCTCTCCTCTTGTTTTTCATGACCTTTGAGCTCCTTCATCCTCAATTCTGAAATGCTATGCTCTAGTTCAAGATTAGCAACTTCTCTCTTGTATATTTTTAAACAGCCAAGCCACATTTTGTGCAAGCATTCATAGCTGTAATTACACTAGGAATAAAGTTGGCAACTGCAGCAGTCTCTGCAAGTTCAAATAATGCTTTATCGTTTGATTCTGTGCTTTTGCCATGGAGGTATTTTCTTAAGCGTATCATCACTAAACCTGACAAAACATGGTTGACTTCCCTGATGGCATACTATATTCTGCAACTCTGAAGGCTTTACAACTCTGAACAGCTATTTTAGTTGGAAGATTTGGAACATCAAGTAGGCCACAATCTTTCTTGGCACACAGAAAACTTGGACCAATGGATTGCATTGCATATATGAGGTAGATGTTGACATCACACCCATATTGTGATATATGAGAGTTGTAAAATTAAGAGAGCCATTCATAATTACAATAAAACAACTGGAACTAGGAACTACATATTTGCTTTTGCAATATTTGAAATTGAGGAAATTCACATTCACTACAGTCTGGGAACAAGGGTTTGAAAAATCTCTCTCAAATGATGAAGATCAATCAATAGAATACCTGTGCTCTCTTTTTCATATGGGATCTTTTTACATAGAGCTAAGATGTTGTTCAAGTTTACTTGCCAATGTAGAGTTTTCATTAGCAGAAGACATCATTTTTGGTGAGAGCAGACATATAACGGCTTGGGGCTAAGTGGCACGGATACTTGAGTAATTCTGCCTATTACGCTATTAATTGTTAATTATTACGTAAAAAGTATGCAGTGCTCGCGCATTTGCGGAAACCTCTATGACAACTTACAATACAACTGTAGTCCTCGCTCATAAAGGTAGTCTACAGGTGACTACAGTGGCATCCCGTTAACCCACGGTTCCGCTTAATCCGCGGCTTATCCTTAGCTTCTAATTTTTTCACACCTCTAGCTTAAGGAAACGCGAGTATAGATCTAAATGTCAGCTGTCAACTAGGCCTATACGCAAGTTCGCTAAGATTGCTCAAAGGATTACTCAACTGTACGTTCGCTAATATTGCTTAAAGGATTACTTAAAACAATGTCAGCTGTCAACTATACGCGCGTTTACTAATGCTTGCGTTTATTCAAACGACAACATGCCTAAACGTAAGCAAGCTGCATATTCTATCCACGAAAAGCTGAGTATTCCCTGTTTATTAGTCCTGTTAATAATTCTTATGTTATTTTATTTCTGATTTGTTATATAAATATGGATTCTTGCGGAAACTAACTGAATATTCGCCAGTTATTGCTTCGTAAACCATTATCGTCCACTCGGATGTATTCAAATCTGTCCAAACGATTTGACCTTGGGGGTGAACTCGCGGTTCACTTAACCCACGGGGGGGGCAAGTCATGGACCCCAGAGACCGCGGGTTGACGAGATTCCACTGTACTTGGATCAGTTTTTGCAGCTTTATATTTGATCTCGAAGGTTATTCCAAATTATGCTTCCCCTAAATGAAATTAATTCGTTTCCATACTTTTTTGTCCTCGTGTTTGGAAGTTGGAGGAGATTGTTTATTCCTAAGCTATATAGAAGTATTTTTCTATTGAAGAACTCCCACAGAAAGGAGGGATTCCCAGAAGTCATACATCTGTATACCTCTAGCATAAAGTTTTGCAGATTTTTTTCATGAATTGTCACTTCCTCGTTGTTAACTATATAATTTGTCGTGTTTTCACAGAATATCCACATTAGTTGGGCAGTAATTGAAATTTGTCAATATAAATGAGTTTTAAGTACAGTGCAACCCTTGAAAAAGCTTTGACCATATTGTTTGTCTTTTGGCAGATAACATGCATACTTCCAATTTCATTTATTTGTGCATTGTTAGAAAAAGCTTCAAAGTAAATTTCCGCTCTTTTCTGCTAGCAGAATGCTGTTTTGGGAATCATAAAAGTTAGGAAATCTAAGGAATTGTTTGAATTTAGCTAAAATTGCTTGCAAATTTGCATGAAGATAAGTGAGAACTCTGTTCTGGCTATTGTATGGAGCCACTCGTTTTCATATCATTGCTCACATAGCAACGAGATCACCGATAATGGCGGCCAAGTCTGGATATTTGATTCGTTGTGAGCATTTTAGCTCAAGCCATAGGCTGCATAGCAAAGCACTGAGTAACGAAGAAAATGAAATGCTGTATGGAAAATGCAACAATATAAATGGTCATGGACACAATTACAATGTGGAAATTGTTCTGTATGGATTGATTGACCCAACAACAGGAATGATAATGAATTTGACAGATTTGAAAAAAGAAATAAAAGTAGTTTTAGATCAGCTTGACCATAAAAACCTTGACCTTGATGTTGCTTATTTTAAAGATCTTGTCAGTACCGCAGAGAATATAGCAGTGTTTATTTGGGAAGAGATGAGGAAAATAATGACCCATCCAGACCTTTTATATGAAGTTAAACTGTATGAAACTGATAGAAATGTTGTGATATACAGAGGCGACTAATTATGGAAATAGGAAGTGAAATTTTTATCGATATTTGTGAAGTATTTGCTATGGAAATGCTGATGTTGATGCTGATGGAACCTATTGAAGGATTGTATACAGTCGTTGACTCTAATCGAACGTGAAACTTGTCACAGGGCGTGGTCAGAAGAAATGAAAAAGGAAAGGACAGGGTTTATACGGTCAGGGAAAGTCAAGGGAAAAGGGTCTTTTTTGCTTTGGTCAGGGAAAGTCAGGGAAGCTTGCAGTGGTCAGGGGCAAAATAGTATTTTCATTCTGCAGGTCAGGGAAATCTTTCATTTTTCACCATCAAGGAAGTATGTACAACACTTTAATAACTAGGTAAGAAAATGTGATAGTAAGTAATAGGTTAGAAAGTTCTATCGTTTTCATCAAACTTAGGATTTAAAAAGCAAGTAGAAAAATCAAGCAAATAAAAAGAAATTTCAAAAATGAAAACTGCGTGACTGTATCAATGTGAACAAAAGGAAGAGTGTTAATCACATTTTACATAACATTTTTTCGTTTCTCTTTAAGAATTTCAAGTGAATTCTTCATATTTTTTTGTATAATGTTTCTAAAATGTCTACATATTGCTAAATTGAAAAATAAATATCTTGCTATTTTTTACTTGCATCATTATTAATTCAATCAGGTCAGGGGAAAAATTTCCTTTTTCAGAAGAGGTCAGGGAAAAACATATAGGTTTTAGTGAAATAGGTCAGGGAAAATTTGTGCTTTTGAAGCAAAAGTCAGGGGAATTCTTTTCAGAAAGTCCGTATAAACCCTGAAGAAAGGAAGTGAGGTCATGGAAATCAGAAAGTGGCATTGGGGGGATGGGCAAGAGGAAATGATTAAAAGTTTCTTTGTAGATAAGTAAACCAGAGTACAAGATCAGCATCTAATGCAATGTATCTCAAATGTTGGGTCGTGCCTCTCCTTAAGGAATTAGTATGCTTGTACATTTTGTTAGATAATGGCCTTGTTTATTGCAAGTGGGGGTGCAAAGTATTTTCTCTTCCCATATGGGGAGCTTTGCAAAAATTAGCTGAGAAGCACTGGCTTAATGCAACCAAAAATACAATGCAGTTATGTTAAAATAGACATTGCTGAACTGGAACCTAAATGGGGGGGGGGGACATACATCAATGAAGAAAATATGTGCCTACATTGGGCCAACAATCCTAAATAATGTGTTTTTGGTTTTAGTCACTTCTCTATCCTGGCTGTAACTTGTTTGGTTGTATAGCCTAAGAAATTTTTCCTTGCAAGTATGTAAATTGTACATATGGAAAGAGCTAGCAAAAGCATAAGTACGCTTTTTACTATGTTGAATTTGTTTACAGGATTGCAAAATCAATGCTTGTTTACATGTTCTCAACATTGAATATCTGATATACTTCTGAATGGGAGTCCAACTTCCATATTATAGAAACATGATCTCTGTTCTAAGTGATATGTGTGTGTTGCACAGTGGCCCTAGAGTGCTTTACAATTATTATCCGGTGCCTTACTATTGCTGCCAAGTGCCACACAATAAGTCCTGACTGATATTTGACATTTCTATAATCAATTCTCTTCCTATTGTTTAGAGCAATATTTGCAAAGCACAATATACCAAGCTATTGTGTAAAGTTTCAAATGCAGCACAATAGCATCAGAGCACCTTACCATTGTTATCTGGTGCCTTACGATTATTGTCTTGTGCCACACAATAAATTGTGAACAATATTTTTCCTTTCTACACTCACTTCTCCCTCCTATTATATAGATCACCTTGTGCACATCAGAAGTTACCGAATGATTGTTTAAAGTTTGAGATGCAGCACAATAGCATCAGAGTGCCTTACCATTGCTTCAGAGTGCCTTACAATTGTTTTCCAGCTCCTTACTACTGTTGCATAGCACCATAAAGCAATACATGTCACTTACACAATAAAAAACTTTTGACTCACAATAGATATCAACCCTACACAATTAGTCCCTTTGTTTGCAAGGTCATGGCCTCCTTCATGGCAATCAAAGGAAGATAAACACAATAGCAGACAATAAGTAGGCAAATATCAAGGAAATATTTAAAACAGTAATAGACTCACAATTTTGACTGCATTACGTAAAGCGTGTAAGGCGGTCTGTTCGTTTAGAATCATCATCTTGAAGATGTAGGTTTTCTAAAAACTTTGAAGTCTTTGAAGTTCACTCCAACCCCGACCTTTAAGAAACTATGAAGTCAAAGATCTCTTGTTTATTTCTGAACTCAATGTTATAAGCCTAGTTATTTTGTAGGAAATCTTGAAAATTGCATTAGGAAAAGTAGAGTATGCTCATACATGAGAGGACTTATGGTTGTATGTTCAAGATTGCAGCACTCCCTTTGTACTGTTAAAAGGAATTAATCTCTAGAAATAATGTTGGTGGAATATGAGCTTCTGCATAAAAGAAGATTCCTTGCTTGTTTTTGTCTGAATCTAGTCAATTTTGGAAGGCATTCTTGCCCTTCACTAGGGGTGCATTTCTTTTAAACTGCAAATCAAATGTGCACTAGGTGTGGTGCACCAAAAACTACACCTGTGCAGCACCAATCCAAGCTACTAACAAACTAAATCCCATTTATTCAGTTTCACAAACCAAATGCCCAAAAATTTAGATAGAATTTGTTCCATTAATTTCCATGATGAATGCTGAAATTAGAGCTTGGCATACACTACAGATCCTTAGGCTTAAGAGCATAGAATCCATCTCAGGCCTTCATTATAGGGATGCTCCTAGACAGGTTGAAACCTTTGAAAAGTATTTGAGGAGCTACTTTGTCTTGGAAATTGTGTGTGTTCAAATTGCCTGGAAAATATTTGTGGTTATGATTTTGTCTAAAGGACCTAAAGGTTTCTTTTCAGAAGAATCTTGCAACTGAATGAATCATGTTCCAGAAATCTTACTGCAGCAACCCTAGATAATAGTTTTGTGTATGTGGCATAAATCCAATGTGTAAGAAAAAGGTTCTGTTCTGTATTCCTTCTACATTGAATGTGTGCATATTGAAAATTTGTTTTGCTAAGGAATCATTTTCTAGCTTCATAAAACAGCAGATAAAGCGTCCAACATTTTGTGTGTTCTTACCAAATTCAAACTGATTATGTTCTGACATTGTCACTGCTGGGCCATTGGCCCAGTGGGCTCTCTACTTGGTCCAGTAAGATAGATTGTTTGCTCAATAGTGTGGACTTGTTGTAGCTTTGTTATTATTAATGTGGTGATCAGCATTAAAGAATGAGAGAGGAATAGTTTTCTGAAAAGACTTTCAGAGTTCTCCTTGAATTGTAACTTGCAATTTCTAAGATATTTCATTTTTTTAGATAAGTCTCATATCTGACACAAGGAGGACAGCTGACAAGGTCTATCAGTTTGATCATGTTTTTGGACCTTTAAAAACAAATCACCAGGTAGATGATAGCATTAAAAATTTTTGAGTACCTACTTTATTTAACTTATAAAAGCTTCTACTATTACACAAAATATTGCCAGTATTTGAAACTATTTGTTTTAATAATGTGTAGCTTTTCTTTTAAGCTTTGATAATGTATAGGATCTAATGCCATTGAGAATGAAATTTTTTGAGTAACCACAATATGAATTATGTTTTAATTATGGCTCAATGCATTTCTGGCTATATGTAGGGAGCCTATACTTAATCAATGGCTCCAACTGACACTGCTGCTTATTTAGTTCAAGTTTTTGTGTTGTGGAAAAGCTAGATAGTTTTGAGAAAACCTTCAGTGGAATTTCTGATTTCCAGGTATGTGCTAAGATTAGTCAGCCAATAGTTGATTCTGCCTTGAGTGGGTTTAATGGAACACTTATGGCATATGGACAGACTGGAACAGGTATTGATAATGCTTGCTTTTCAAAACTCAGTTAGTGATTGTAAATTCAAACTAAATTTTGTTTTGTTATAAAATATTGATTTGTAAGGTCATGGTATACTGTAGATTTTTGTGTTTTAGAATTATGCATTAATTTATTGTTCTACATTTCATTATCAGTTAAATTAAGGATAATATTTTTAGCAAGTTGCTATGTTGTTTTTTGAGTCTCTTACTTATTTTTTAACAGGGAAGACTCACACCTTGATGGCATCTGATGGAATAGCTCAAAGTATTATACAAAAAGTGTTTGATCAGGTTCAAACCGATGGAGGCAATGATTACAAAGTAAGTAACATTTGAAAATTAGTAATTGTTGCAAATACAGTGGCAAGCTTTTGTAGATGAGGCAAATTTTTATAGATTTATGTCTCTGAAGTCAATGACAGTTGTTGCATTGTGTAATTTTTCATGCCTTGTTGTCTTTGAGGTCTCAGTGGCATATTTACAGATATATCAGGAAAAAATCCATGATTTATTGAATTTCAACAACAAGGTGGAGCTGCACATAAGAGAAAAGCCAAGATCTGGTATGCTCATTGTATTTCCTATGCTACATACTCTGATAGGCATTGCTAGGATAGTTTTTCCTACCCCACCAGACATCAGTATATAGTATTCTATGATTTTTGTTTGACATTATTTTTCGTTTTCAGGAATATTTGTCGAGAATCTTACTGAATATGTAATCAGAAGTGCCTCAGAAGCACTGTCCTTGCTAGCTTTTGGAAAAAAGAGGCTCATATTTGCTGAAACAAAAATGAACCGTACATCAAGCAGGTACTGTAATTTCAGAGCCTAAAGTGCTACCTTAGAGTTGAAGTGTTATCTTTACAGGCTAGCTACTGAGAAAGGTATATTCATAGAATATAGTAAAAAATGTAGTGGAGTAAATAGATCAACTGTCATTATGGAAGATACTTGTTCAGTATAGTGGTAAATCTTCATTTAGCAATTAGTGTTCTAGCCTGTACATTCAGACATTGAGAAAGCTTATTCCTTTTCATATATAGCTGTCACCATCATCTTAGCATATTTTTTAGCTTTTGGTTCTATGTTGCTTTGATATGTGCCAAAGATTAGTACATTCATAGTTTTTCAATTCAGAACCTGTGAGGTTCATTAAACATACTTTCTCCTAGATCCCACTCTGTGTTCCAGTTGGCAATTGAAAAAACACCTAAAAAGGAAAAAAATGTCATTGAACAAATTGGTTTGTAGCTCTAGATAATGAGTTTCATTTAAAAAAATACAATTTTAGAGAAGAATATAGTATGAATTTTTAAGTGTTTCTAGATAGGGAATTGAGAAGAACAGGCTGCTCAGTATTTAGAAGCATGGGAAAGAGTATGACATATTAGCACTAAAATGTATTTTCATTAAATGTTTAGCTATCTTTTAGGGAATTCATCTTCATTTTGCCTGTTTTTCTTCTAGAATCAAAACATATGAAGGCTACAATTCACAACAAGAAGAAGGAGGTATTTTATCTTTCTTAAGCCATAAGTCATGACACATACTTGTTACTTTAATACTTAAGCTGTCTCATTTTACCCACAATAAACATTGAACATCAGTGAAGGGATACTATGTGTATTTTAGAGTGTGGTTAAAATGGTTGGATGGGATGAAGATGTCATTGTCAAAGGAAAAATTCATTTGTGAGTGTTTTTAGAAATTGGACTAATGTTGCTTAAGTTTAGCAGTATGGCAAGCTTACTGTAGCTAGGTAGCAGTGGTTGCATCTAGTTAGAAGAAGGGGTTAAATGTTAGTCTTGATTCTGAGGTACCCAAGCCAACTTTATATAAGGCGTGCTTTGAACAGTTGCATATGCTCTTTATTACTCTACTCTTTAGTTGGAATAATTACACCCTCCCCTGATTATTAGTTTTTTAAAGCTTTCCAAGCATCCTGCACTTTTTCAAACCTTTCCATTTGTACATTTTGATATTGTCATAATTGAAAATTACTTTATTTTCAGAGTTTAAATTGACCAAAGAAACAAATCACTTGTGAATATGCAAAAGTAGATTATCAGAAGTTTTTATTTGTTCTGTTTTCCAACCTCCCATTAATTCCAACCCCTCAAATTAGTTGGCACTCTAGATTACGTGTCTGCACTAATTGCTAATTCTTTTCTTTCTTGAGCCTTTTCAAGCTCTATGATTAACTTAGGTTGGTTGTACTGTAAGGGCACTGGCGTGAAACTAGTAGTACAGTTACAAGGATCCATATATCAGTCACCAGCACTTGAGGAGTGATGAGGGCTCTCACTTCTCATTAGTTTGAGACTCGAAGAGTGATATTATCCCTGGGACTTCAAATGTTTTAGAAGTCAGCACTGTTGGATGTTCCTCTTAATGTTGTCTTGATGCTTCAACTTGGAACAGTTTTTGAATCCTAGTCAATTGTGTTACACTTTGAAGCTCATGTTGTTTTGATTGTAGATGTGACCTTGCTGGGAGTGAGAGAATAAAAAAGACCCATGCTGTCGGTGAACGCCTTTGTGAAGCACAACACATCAATTCATCATTGCTAGAACTGGGGTGATTATTTATCAATCATCTTTTTGTCCAAATATGGATGTCTTCTGGAGACTTTAATTCCCACGTCAATTCTTATTACGATACTTTATGCTTGAAGCAAATGTTGCAATAGGGAAAATGAAGGGTTATTTTTGTTACTTCTGAAATGTTCTTGATTGTGTAATTGAATCTTTGTGAAAATAAGTGCTCATAGATATAATGATTCAATTGAGAAAAGGTTGAATGATGAGATAAAGAGAAGCATTTGAAAGTTGCTTTCTGAGTACTTTTGTGTATTTATAGCTATTTCTCTTAGTAAGTTAGTTCATGGCTATGCATTTCAGAAATGTTATTCAAGCATTGGCAGATGACAGTTCAACGCATATCCCGTTCAGAAATTCTGTTTTAACTCGACTGTTGCAAGAAAGTCTTGGAGGAAATTGCAAGACGTCATTAATTGTGAGGAAAATTGAGGGTCTTTCCTCAGTTTTAGATATCATTTTCTTTTACATTTTTCTTTTAAAGATAATTTTTTGAACATTGTCGCAAATTGTTTACCTTGATAATTAGTGCTATACGTCGTTGCAAAACATAGACAGTTTTAGAAAAGAATAGGGATAAAGTTAACAGTAAAAAAGCAGATTTCTTTAAGCAGCAGATTGCCCATAAGCTAAATATTTCCTGTATTGTACAGGTCTGTGTTTCACCGGGGTTGAGAGATGCTGGCGAAACAAAGAGTTCTTTGAATTTTGGCTCACGTGCAATGAAGGTTGAAAACATTGCCTACGTAAATGTCGAGGTTTGTATTTATTTCATTTGCTTCAATAAACTCTTGGAAATGGGTAGTTTTTGGTAGAAAGTAAACTCAGTCGTGGCCTTCAACACGACATAAGTAAAACCCGGGAGCACGCAAGCGGCGCTCGCAGGCACAAAATCTTACTTTCCAGATATCTACAAGCATATCTTTCAACTGGTTTTCAAAATTTCTATTGTTCAGGTTTCTTTTTATGTTGAGCAAATGATAAGTTGAAATTCATGGCAACAATTCATCATTGAAAGTTCGGCAGGTCAGGCAGAAACCAGTAATCAGAACACCAAGAGAAAAGTATTGAATTTTATCAACTTGTTTAAAGTAAAATGGTCGATTTGTTGTTCTTAATTTCTTCGTAATGTTTCATAGAATTTTAGGCTCGTGTTCTTATAAAATTTTTCCTATAAAAAGAGTGTACTCCAATGTTCCGTATGGCCAGTGTCGTTATTTGCATGGCATGTCTCTTTAGGAGCACCATAGGAGAAATAGTAAAACTTATCGATATTGCTCATGAAGGATGGTCGACTTTGTTGGAAGAAATCTTGTACTTCACAAGGAGACTGGAGTTTCCCACCTTTCTACGATATTTCCTGTACATTATGCCCACTACATCACTACACGGCCTAAGTGCCACATATTTGCTTGGTATGTCTCTTTAGGAACACCATAAGGAAAAGCTGTAAAACTTCGAATTTTCTGGTTCAGAATGACCAATTTTAATGGAAAATTGTACATAAATGTGAAGGAGACACAGTTTTCCTTATTTTGTCTCGTAATATGCCCGTATCCACTACTCCGGTCCAGGGGGCCCACGGGGGACCATGCTTCCTCAAACAGTAGTATTCCCTATAGCAAACAATTGTCCTCAGACATTTTCCTCATGAAAGAAACAATACAATGAATCAGATGCCCTCCCCAAAGCCTAGCTTTGGATTCTCCCCTGCTGGTATCATACTGGTTTTCTTTTTTTCCCGTTCAGTTCTTATCATTATACTTCACTACATACAACTCATACAACAATTAATACAATGAAAACGAAAAGAAATACAGCAGTGGTACAGATACAAACAGGGGCGGATCCAGGGAGAAGTCTGACCAGGGCTCAACCAAAAGTTTGTGGGCGTGGCTATATGGGTGTGGTATTAAGTGTGAGGCTGATAAACTTGACTCGCTGAAATCCAGCAACAGCTCAGTTGAATACCTGACTTCGCACAAAAATAAACAGTTGAGACCGGAAATAGTGTTAGGCGGAAGTAAAATTCAGCGTAACAGCCAAATGCAAGGAAGTGGGAAGCAGTCAAAATGTTGAGTTCATAGGCAAGGGGCGCCCTCGCAAACAAAAGAGACAAATCTGTAAGCTGCAAAGGAGGACCTTACCAACAGTTTTATGAAACTGGGGAGGGGCACGTGATCCCTGTACCCTAGAGTTCCTTCGTGCTTGGTAAAATGGCCGTAATATTATCCAAATGATAGAAGCGACTTACCTCACTAGTGTTATACCAGGGCATTTGGTTTCCTGACAAGCAGGGAACTTCAGCTCTGAGAACTAGCATCATGGATTTCTCTAATCGATTCAGACACTTCTAGTACCTCTAAGTAATTGCCCACAGGGGCGGATCTAGACTGTCGCACAGGTCGCACATGCGACAGTCAACATTCAGCTGCAAAACAATATTTTTAGTCACTTGGAAAGTTTTTTTATTAATTTGTACTTCATCGAATCAGCTCTAAGATGGATTTTTCTGTTTGCTCTAAGTAGGTAGAGAAGTATATAGAACTGTCTTACATTTTCCTATTCTGTGGAGGAGCTATTCAGAAAGAGGAGATCCCATGTTTGTAATCTTTATTCCGGATTGTTAAATCTTACAGCTTTTACTGAATCCCAATAGATAGAGTAAGATGTCTGTGCACAGGATGCTTCTTACCCACTGTCGCACGACTGTCGCACGACTGTCGCACAATTTGCATATGAATTGAGGAAGCCAATCATATCGTTTTCCTCTGCGACCGTATGCCTAGAGGATGCTTTGTAGTGCTGTCGCACAATCTTAAAATAGAGTTGATATATAGATTTTAATAGATTGCTTAGCACGTGAAAGGCCGCAGCATTCCATTCATGTCGCAATATTTATTATCTTATGACGGATTTACTGGAAAAAGTAAAGCATTTTATTGAAGAAGAGAACTACAACGCATTGGAGGTAATCTATAATGCTGAATTAGCAAAGCTCGGCAAATGTGCGGTAATTTCGAAGAAAATCCTGTTAGCTCGCAACTTATCTACTAGCGGCGACATTTCAAAGAATGATGCATGCCTTCGTGTTATGAGTGATAAAAGAGTCGTAGCTGCAAGGTACATTTCAAGATATCATTTTCAATATTAAATTATATTCTCTTGCTCCTTAAACGTGCCTGAAACCAATCTGAAATCATTTGCAGAGAGCAGGTACCTTTCAGGATCATATTTCATATTGCTGGGGAATGATCCTGAGAATAGTAATTCCCCATGCTCAAAGCCCATTTTTGTCTTGTCATTTCAGTTACATGGATTGTGAAATACATCATGAGATACTTTTGGTATGGACTTTGGGGGCCCATCTGGTTCATTTTATTGTCTTTTTTCTGTTGGAAGTTTCTTAGCACTATTGTTTGCTATAGGAAATGTTGCCATTTGGGAGGGGACCTTGACCCCCAGCCCTCCTTGGATCCGCCCCTGCTTATAATGAAGCATGAGGTATTAGAAGAAATTCATTTATAACTCTGAGTACTGTAGTGGGTTAGAGCATTGGTTAGGGTTAGGGTTATAATTACAATTAGAAATTATAATTATACGAGTACTTCTTTGGCATGGCTTTATTTTAATATGTGTTATGGTGTAATATTTACGTCCTCAACATGTATAATTTATTTGGACTATCTTCACCAGCCCCACAACAAACAGTCGCAGAATTCCTTGGTTTGACCACGCCTACTAACGAGCCACACCCTATGTGCGACAGTCATGAAATTTTCTAGATCCGCCCCTGATTGCCCATTCTCACGTAAAGCACTCGAGAACTACCACATCAATAATACACGTATAGTGCTCATGTTGACATAGTAGAGCCCTGGTCACGGAGTATTGTGATTGGCTAAGAGATATTGAGCTCTGGTCAGGGGCGATATTTCATTGAATGAAAAAGAATACACGTTTTTTTTTATAAGAAAATCATTATTTTGTCTGAGCCTCAATTTTCTTAACTTTTCCCGAAATTGAGCCTCAGATTTTCTTAAATTTTTCTTAACTTTTGCTGAAATGAACTGGCTAGAGTGGTTTACACTTTCGTTATACTATTGTATACTTGAATTTGAATTCCATCTTTAACATTTTGAATACAATAACGACGAAATTACCGATTTTTGGCCTATAAAAACATTAAATTTTGGAATTTGAGCCTCGTGATTTTCTTACGATTTTCTTAAGATTTTGACGATTTGAGCCTCATTTTCTTATAAACTTTTTTCTTATAAAAAAAAAAACGTGTATTTACATCTGACCAGGGCTCGTGCCAAAATTGTTTACGAAATAGAGAGATCTGATTGGATCCAGAGTAGTTGAGCCTCTGTATATTACAGGGCTCGGAAGGAATGCAGCATGTGATAGAAAAGCTGAATAGTGATTTGGCGAGCATATCCCGAATGTGATAACTGCTTGGATAGAACTTTCTTCTGCGTCCGCAAAAGACACCTGGTAGCTTAGATGTGGTTGTTCTGAGAAAGAGTGAAATAAGCAGCGAGAGGGCTTTATTAGCATTTTCAATGAGGAGTAAATACTGGTGAATGCTTTGATAATTCCCGTTTTAATTCATCCAGCTATTTAGAATTGAAAATCTGACTAGTGCTCAAGCCCTGGTAGCCCCGGTCTGGATCCGCCACTGGATACAAATACAACAATTTAAATAAACAAATTGCATGTAGGGAATTGCTTAAAAGAGGAACTCTCTAAATAGATAAACTAATCTAGGAGAGTCCCCCCCTCCATGCTAAGGTATTAAAACATTAGTAGGTAGTTACGAGTGATCATCCTTAAATTAACACTGCACTATAGGCTAGGCTTACTGTTTTACCTTATTCACAAAATAAATTTTCAGATGTGATTTGAACAAAATTTAGATGTAGCATTTCTGAGTTCAACAGGCAATGCATTCCAAAGTTTAACACCAAATTAGCGATTGATTTAAGCTACTTGTTAGCGGGTCTTGTGGAAAGTAGTACAGCTCTGGTTTTTCCCGTTCTACCATCCTCTCTTCTTGACTTCTTACTGCTATTAGTAATGCAACTTTACTCTGGGCAACTGTATGTTTCAGATAGCTGCTTCTACTAGGCCCATCGTCTTAGACTGCTGCAATGTTCATCTCTGAGGTCAGAGGTGATGCCATTGCAGTGGAAAGAAATATTCCCGCGAGTTGCAAACCGAGGAATTCAAACGTCAATAAAAACGTGACTCTGTGATGTACTAAGTATAATTTTTCATGTTCCTATGATGAATATCAATATATTTGGCATTAGTAAAGCGTGTTTTGCCATTACTGGCCCCCTTTAAGTTTCAAAAACGGTTGAATGTATTGCATTGTGTTCTTCATTGAAGCAACTTCTTTTAATAAAACTAAAACCTCACTAGAAGCACATCAGCGATTTCCTTATGCTTTCTATAATTTAAGTCATATTATGCTTGCAGGCACATTTCGTGCTCAGCTGTGCACTTGCAGGCACATTTCGTGCTCAGCTGTGCGCTTGCAGGCACATTTCGTGCTCAGCTGTGCGCTTGCAGGCACATTTCGTGCTCAGCTGTGCGCTTGCAGGCACAAAATATTTTTAATGAGTCCTGCCTTCAACATAATTTCTTACAAAGGGGTTGGTACCGAAGAGAGATTAGTTGGTTGGAAGAGAGATTAGTTGATTGAAAGAGAGACTTCCTGATAGAATACAACTGTGTAAAGATTTTGTAGTACAACCTTAAGGTTTGGTAGGATGCTTTTATAACAAAAAATGATTTCTCTTCGATGCTAATCTCGCTGTAAGTGGTAAGCAGTCCCTTGGGCAGCAGTTTGATCTCAGTCCAGTGAAATATTTACCCTCTAGGTTGACTACAAGAAGTTGTCGGAGAGTTTATTGAGAAGGTTGGAAGAATACGGTGAGGCTTGTTTCATCCGCCCTTTTTATGTCATATCGTATAGCTTCTTTTCGCGCTTTCATTTCAACAATATGCTAACTAATTACAATAACAAATCTAATAACAATAAAATTTAAATGCTCTTTTGTCATTTATAGACAAAGTCAGACAGTTTCTTGATAGGATGAAGTAGCTCTTCTTGAAGTATTGTGGTTCTGAAATCGATAATGGTATAGAGTAATTAGATGGATAATTATCGATAATAATGATAATACTGTAATCTATATTTGAATAATGTAGAGTATTTCATTTTACTATTAAAAGCCACAGTTTCCTACCCGTCTCCAATAGCATATAATTCGAAAAGTTGTCAGTGCATCTTCAAATAAGTATACCACAACCTAAAGTTTGAAAATTTAATTATCAGCTTGTTTCCTAAAATAAGTCATTAGCTGAAAAATATTGCATTATTTCTCTCCAGAGATAGAACTGTAGTTCACTTTTGTAAAGTGTTTGTTATTGTTTATAAATTTTTTTTGGAATGAAGTTACGTAGAGCGGTCATGTCACTTGATGATCTCTGATCGCCCTTGCTTCCCTATGATGAACTTCGTTTCCAAGTGTCCGCAGGCGCTTTTGAACTCAGAGATCTGAGAATTTTACGATTTGGTTATTACAGTTGATGATGAATTATACAAAGCCTTTATTTTTGAATGGAACTGGCACTTCAAAGCTAGAATTGTCTAATACCTTGTTTCCCTTAAATTCATATGTAGAGAGCGAGCTGCATGTCCTAAGACAAGAAAACATACTAATAAAAGAATTGACTGAGAAAATTGACGCAGAGGGAACGTTAGACGACATTTGCAAGCCCTTAAATGACGACACAATAAAATCTTTAAAATCTGCCCATGTCAATGAGGTTAGTATGATTCAGTATAAGTTTCTTTTATATTTCTTTGTAAAAATGCATCAACTTTTCTAGTTTGAATTTTAGGATTTTCATTTTGAAATTGCACGTTTTCAGGTTGAGGGGCTGGCTTTGCAAATCATGGAACTGACGGAGGATATCAAATTGAAGGATGAACAGATTGAAAAGTTGTCATGCAGAATAGACTTGCTGACAAAGGAAAAAGCTGCTGAAGAGAACATAGCCAAATTTTTACTGATGAATGAGATGTCATCTTTTGAGATACTAAGTGCTTCAGAATTTGAAAGACTTCGAGCCAGTGGAGCTCAGTACAATGAAAATCTTGAGATTATCGTAGAGGCTATGATGGAGCATTGTCAAACAATGATGATTAATGGCGCTAAAATGTTCCTACCAGAATCAACAGGATCATCGGGACAGTTTGAGTCTAAAGACGTAAACAGAAATGAAATAGACACCAAAAAGGGAACTAATGTATGGAAGGATATGAAAACAGCTTTGATGAAGAGCAAAGAGGATTTTGAGATCAAATTGAGGAGAATATGCTGGAATGGAAAGACTACACATGGTGAGTGATTGATCCTGTTTTAACTACATTTATAATCATTTGTTCCCTTGTAATATATTAAAAATATTCTTCAAAGCTATGAAAACTGAGAATTTTTTGAAGTGATTACTTTGAATCGATGGTATATTTCACAGCATTTTGTATATGATTTGTTTGGCCTTTGAGAGTAGAAGTCTCTTTTGAGAAAATGGAGGATTCGATCAACCCAAAATTATATGGCAATAGTAACTAGATTTTTTTCATTACAGTTGTATTGTGCGCATAACAGTGTGTTTAGTATCTTTAATTGATCAATTTTAGATTTCGAAACGCCAAAAGATTCATTTATGTGGGATCTATGCAAAGTTTTTGTTCAAAAAGATTTTTTTACAAGCAACTTGGCTCTAGAAAATCTTGAACTCAGACAGGAGAATGAATTATTGAAAAATGAAGTGCAAAAATTTCAAAACGGAGTAGAAATACCAGAAGGTTTTGATGAAAATCTGAAGCGGACACGTAAGGTTCAAAATGATGTAGATGAGAAGTTGTCTGGGTTTGAAGTGACATTGAGCAAAATTGAAAAAATACTTTCTGACAAACCATGTGTGAAGATAAACGAATCAAAATTCATCGAAAGAAGCAGAAATGTCGCTGATCATCAGTTGAATGAACAGCATGTGAATAGAAAAGTAGCAGACCCAGATGAAGGCAATTTTGTTGATATGCAATGGAATGGCGTATCAACTATAGCAAAGCAGCATATGATGAAATCCGTTACAAAAAAACAGGAGGAGAATCTTGCAGAGTTTATTTCTAATAATAGAAAGAAAAATAGTACGAAAAATAAGGATATAACCTGTAAGCAAACAGATAGTAAAAGCATCTCCAAGGGGATGTCTTTAGATGAATTTGGGGCTTCAAGAAACGATGAAATTGACTTGATTTCAGTAGCTGTAGCAGATGCTAAAGAGCTTTCTGAGATTATAGGCCAATTTATTGACAATGATGATGCGATTAAGGAGGTAAAATTGCAAATTGAAAGGCATCGATCGAAGCATCAGAAGAAATGCAAGAAAAAAGACATTAAACGGAAGACTGACTCTTTTGATCCTATTAGAAAAGAAAGTGAGACTGCAAGTGGAGCTGAAAGACAGGCAACAAAAGAGCTGCTTACACGAGGTCATTTGGATACAAATACAGCATGTAGACCCAAAATAAATTGTGAAACGAAGTTGCAAACAAAAGTGTTTTTCTCTGAGTACTCTATGTCATCATTTCTGTGTTCGCGGCCATGTAGACCAGTATGCTCCGGAGGAGTACGAGTATGTAGCATAAATAATCAATTTGCTCGCTTATATCATGACTATATTTCTGATAGCACTTTGTCACCGAAATGCATTTCTAGAGCTAGAAGAATGCAACAGGACTACAACAGCAGGTTATCATTTGATGCAAGAGTAAAATTATATGGTGTAATTGGTCGACATCATTTCAGCGATACGCGCAAAAGAGCTGAAAGTGATAGTCACAGACTAAGGCGTTGGCCATTCGAATTGGGCCTGAGTTATATGGAAAGCAATGGGCTTAGAAAGGTACCAAAGGACATGATCGAACATTACAAAGTAACAAACGAATATCCACAAGGAATAGAGCGTAGAAATTCAAGTGATGAAAGGAAAGAATTAGTAAAAGATTATGATCTGACATTGCGATTACAGTGTTTTGGCTTATTTGCTGGAAAATGTAGCTCGTTTTCAGATAGTGGACCAAAAACTGTTCTCCATGAAAATAGTTTTGATGCAATCAATAGTAATGAAGATTGCACCCAAATCTTGAATCGGAAATCCTACGTTGAAGATCATCAAAATGAAATTGAAGAAACCCACTGCAATGCCTCTGATGATGAGCTAAAGTTGAAAACTGGAAGTTTGATCAATAGCAACGATAGCGAGAATGAGGATATCGATATCCATATGAGCAGAAATCGGAAAGAAAAAGAAGAAATTGAAGAGAGTGCCAAATCAGGAGATTTTAGCCTGCTGGAGGTTAAAATTGTTTCTGGAAGTGAAGGGTACTGCTGCTATGGAGACTCTTTTGCCTCTCCTTTATGCAAACAAGCTTTTAGTAACAGTAACGTCAGTGAGGAGAAGATCCCAGAGTCAAATCAGGACGACCTGACTTTGCCAATATCACAAGACGAGCAGGGGGCATTTGAAAATGTTATCATAAAAACACCCTGGTCATTTTCGCAATGGCTGTTGGGCAAAAGGAATAAAAGCAAAGCTAGCAATGAGAAGACTGTCGTTTGCCAGTAGTTATCAATTGGCATGATAGAATAGGCAGTTGCATAATGGTAGGGGTGTCCAAATAGGTCTTTTGTTTGTAAAATTTTAATAGGAAAGTTCAAAATTTTTTAAAGAAATTCAAAAATGTCTACCTAGATGGGGGTTATGGCAGCTGTCTGCTGCTAGAAATCTTAATTCCGTAAATTACAGACTAAAACTTACGTAGTTTGATAAATTACACGATTCAAATACCAAAGACTTTTATACCTAAAAATACAAATGGTACTCTTTGGCACCGAATAGTAGGGGGACACCGATTGCAGATTTTTGAAAATTTCACTATCCATTTCCATTTATTACACGGCCCCCCCACAACTAAGCAATTTTGAAAAAGTCCAACCCCTCTCCATTTTACTAACCTAAAGATTTCAAAGTCTTAAGGTTAGTACGTAAAAAACATTGACTTTGTGAACACAAATAAATAATAACAACTAAGCAAATCAAAACAAGCAATTTACCTTATATTTACACAATGTTAATAACCAATTGCAATAACTTTGAAATATATAGGTCCCCATACTGTCTATTGAACATGCAACCCCCCAACTGTTAACAAC